>JAAAKG020201602.1:0-23485 GCA_010014905.2 Druon quercuslanigerum
TCTTAAGATTTATCAATATTTAAATAATATTGATATAGACCAGTAGACAAACAAAATTAACATCTAAAATTAATAATTAAATATTTCCTGGTCAATAACCCTAAGATCAACAATTAACAAAAGTGTTTTTTATTCAAAATCTTTGATTTCAAACGCTTCTAGTTTTTTATTGTTTATGTCTTTAAAACTGCATTTAAAAATTTTGTATATTAAAATGTAAACTTAAAAATAAAAATCTAAAATGAAAATTGTTTTAAAGTGGAAGCCACGTGACCCACTCCTCACATATCGTTAAGCGCTGAAATTTCAAAATCTCAAAATCTTTTTATGATTTGACTGTGAGTTATTAAAAAACTAATAATTCACAAATTTCTTTTTAAGATTTCTTAGCACTGGGCTATCCTGTACTTTTGTCCAAGGAGGAGAAGTAAAGGAAGTGGGGAAAAGAGAAGGGCAAGTAGGGGAAAATGAGAGGGGAGAAGTAGGGAAAATTAGGAGGTGAAAGAAAGGGGGTGGGGAAGTACAGAATGTAGGGGGAAATTTCGAGCGGGGAAGTAGGGCAAGTGCGATAAGTAAAAAGAATTAAGGGAAGGGAAGTAGTCAGTGGACATGAGGAGTAGGCGATATAACGGAGAAGAAACAGGAGAAATTAGTGGAGAGTAGGGGAAGTGCGTAAAGGGGGAGGGAGGGGGAACAATGGGAGGATTAACTTTAAACTGCTTAATTAACGTCCTTAAAGAGTTATAGACTACGAAACCCTTTTTTTATAGGCACGCGGTTACTGCCTATTATTTATTTATTATTATAAATAATTTTCTAATCATTTAATTAGAAATAAAAATGTCCAATTCTGATTGAATTAGTCAAATCTTACCAATTTAGTAACGAAAAAAGAAAGAATTCCGTGCGCTGTAACGGGGGATTACAATAATATTTGTTTATAAATAATTTTCAGGAAGCTTGAATGATGGCCTTGTATATTCGAGTCGAAATTAATTCCTGAATCGTGGCTTTGAAATACTATACTTTAAAAGTTTAAGATTCTTTAGGAAATGCGAATGTGGACCGTAAATTTAAAATCTTTTTAAGCCAAAAGAATTTGAATTGCAGAGTTCTTCTTCGTCATAGAGGAAGTTTTCAGATTTAGCTATACTACTAAAGCTGCTAGTTTTGCAAGGAAATTCGCCTCAATACAAATCGAAATCGAAGAAAGTGTCAACGGGGGGTAGCGTCAATCGAATGGTATTATTCGAGACCACTTTGCCCACACTAAAATCGTTAAATAGATTTTCGACCTTACACATGTTCGCGAAAGAAATAGTTGTCAGCTTCACCGAGTCACACAATAGATTGCTCCGTCCTCACATTGAAAAACGCCAAACTTTGACAATGCCTCCTGTGCTTCTCGTTCTACGTCAATTTCAGGTTAGCCAAACGTTTTTATCCCAAAGGCGTCGGAATTTTACAATTTAGAATTTGTTTGGCTTTATTTGATGATTTTTGACATTTCGAGACTTTACGGTCCAAAATAATCTCAAAAACGGGGAAAGAGGGTAACTTTTCATGGAAATAGGGGAAAAGAGGGGCAACAATGCTTTTAAATTAAATTATTGTTGGTACCGTATGAAACGCATTCAATTTCCAAGATTTCAAGTCGAAATATAATGCTTTTTCCACAAAATAGTTTAATTTCCAACTAAAAAATAGCTTTTTTAAAGCAAAAATTGAACAGTTAAATTCCCACTTAAAAAAATTAATTTTCAACATAAAAAAAGAATTTTAAAGAAAGTAATCACATCTTCAAGATTAAGAAAGTAGTTTTATTTTCAAATTAATAATACAATTTTTAAACGACGAAGATAATTTTTCTACCAAGTGCTTAAATTTTCAACAAAAAGGTTTATTTTTAACCGAGAAAGACTTTTTTTATAAAAAAAGATTAACTTTCAATCAAAAAGGACAAATTTTTTTCTTCACCAAACATAAATGTTCAACAAAACAGTTAAATTAAAAAAAATTATTTTAAATAATGCACAGTTGAACTCAACCACAAAAGACAAATTTGAAAAAAATTTTAATCATCAGTCAAAACAAATCAATTTTCATCCAACAAGTTGCATTTTTTTAATTAAAAAAAAAATAATAAAAGAAATTAATTTCAACCAAGAAGATCGATTTTCTACTGAAAAAAAATTTTTAATATACTTTTTAACCAAAGAGATGAATCTTTAAGGCAAACAATAATTTTCAAATAAAAAAATCGAGTTTCCAAACAAAATGATTAAACTTTTAAGCATAGAGATAAATTTTTAATGAAATTAGTTATTTTTTTTTAAAGTAGTTGAAATTTTAGACAATCAGTTGAATTTTCAACCAAAATAGATTTTTCAATTAAAAAAATATAATTTTTTATGCAAAAGTCAAATTTCCAGTTAAAAAAATTAATTTTCAGCAAAAAAAATCGAGTTTCTAAATAAAATGTTTAAACTTTTAAGGAAAGAGATAAATTTTAAATCGAATGAATCAGTTGAATCAGTTGAATTTTCAACCAAAAAAGATTTTTGAATATTTTTAAGAAAACCCAGTTAATGTTAACCAAAAATGACAAAATTTCTAACAAAATAGTTAATCTTTACTTAAAGATATGGATTTTCAATTATAATTATAAATCTTAAAGTGTGAAAGTCAAATTTAAAGTTAAAAAAATGAATTACCTACAAAAAAACGAATTTAATTTTAAATCCTCAAAAAAACAGCTTAGTTTAAAAAAAAATAATAATTTAATAAAAAAAGTATTCTTCTATCAAGAAAAATTGTAGTTTAATTTTTTTTTTAATGAGAGTTTTTCAAGAAAATGTTAATTTTTTACGAAAATAATTAAATTTTCAATCCAAAAAGACGAAAAAAAAATTGTAAGCGAGTAGTAGAATTTTGATTTTAATTTTATTTATTTTAAACAAAAAATCTCTTTTCTGCTAAAAAAGTCGCATTTTTAAAAAAATATTTGAATTTTCAACAAAATAATTAAATTTTTAACATGATAGTTGAATCTTCAAACTAAAAATATAAAAAAGTCATAGTTTATATTTTAAACAAGAAAGATGAAATTTATTTAAAAAAAAAAGAATTTCAGAACCTGAAAGACGAATATTCAACAAAATAAAGTTTTTTCACTCCAGAAAGGAAGAAACGTCAATAAAAAATATGTCTTGTCAGAAAAAAAATAATTTTTCACGAAACTTCTGTATTTTTAATCGAAAAAAATGAAATTTCGAACCAAGAAAATTATCTTTTTTTTACCAAAAAAGAAGAATTTTTAACTAAAAAAGATCAATCTTTATAAAATTAAAGTAATTAATTGTTAGTAGACTTTTCACGATCCAAACTTGAATTTTTATACAAGAAATAATTTCCAACGAAAAAAATGGAAATTTCAATGTTAAAAAATCGCATTTTCATTCAAAAATCATTAATTTTTAGCAAAATTGTTGAATTCTCTACCAAATATTTGCATTTTTTATTTAAAACAGATTTTTCTCTTAAAACAGATCAACTTTTATTTTAAAAAAAAGTTTAAGAAAAATATTTTAATTTTTATCCAATGAATAATAAAGTATCCAGTAGACTTTTTAAGATCAAAATATGAATTTTTTACAAAAAATAAGTTTCTAAGAAAAATGGAATTTTCAATCCAAAAAGACGAATTTTTTACCAAAATGTATACATTTTTAACATTTTTTTTAGTTGAATTCGCCATCAGATAGTTGCATTTTTATCCAATAAACATGAAATATGTACTAAAACAGATAAGCTTTTAATAAAAAACGAGATTTTTTTTAAATTGAGACTGTCACCCAGAATAGATTTTAGTTTATTTTTTAATACTAAAATATAAATTTTAAACAAAAAGTAAATTTTTTACCAAATAGTGACATTTTCAACAAAACAGTAGAACTTTCAATTGAAAGGTATGATTCATTAATAAAATAATTTCATTTTCAACCGTAAAGTTACATTCTTATCCAAGAAAGATACCATTTTTTTTTAAAAGATAAATTTTTACTAAAGAAACAGCAACAATTTTTCCAAAAAATATTTGGAATTTTTAACCAAGCCCCTCAATTTTTATTCAAGAAAAATGAAAATTCTACTAAAACAGGTCAATTTTTAAATAAAAATGAAAAATTTTCAAAAACCGAGACGAATTTTCATTCCAAAATATTTCAACTGAGTTTTAGACACAAAAGTACGAATTTTAACCAAAAAGTAAATTTTCTAGGAAATAACGGAGATTTTAAAAATAATATTTGCATTTTCAACCAAAGAAGATACAGTATTTCTAATAAGAAAGATGAACTTGTAAATCAGAAAGACAAATTTTCAGAAAAAATCGTTTTACTAACAAAAAATATTTCAGTTGACTTATCAACAACAAAATATGGATTTAAAAAAAAAGATTAATTAACTACGATTTCAATTGAATTTTTTCCAGAAAGACAGATTTTTAACCTAACAATAGAATTTGCAACCAAAGACAAAGAAATATTTTTGCCAAAGAGGATGTGTTTTGAAGAAACTGTTAGATTTCCAATCAAATAGAGTAAAACCCTTTAATAGCTCTCCCTTCTATAGCCCTTCCGAGAATTAACGCCGCGCCCACCATCAGACCCAAAATCGGCGATATAGAAGAGTTTCACTGTAATAAAGTTTATAACTAAAAATACCATCTTCAGGAGAAATTTTTTGCACATTTTCAAAAATTACGTACACGAGTGAAGGACCACACCCTCCCCCCTTCCGTAAAAAATTGTAAAAAAGAGTATCTGCCCCACTCCTGAGCTGTTACGTAATTTAAGTTCAGACACCAACTTAAGGTGGTTTTTTCAATTTCAATTCAATTTCAATTTTTAATTTTCAATTTACCCCACATGTCCAAAATTACCCCATTTGGCGGTACTTAATAAAAACATTCCAAATATTTTTCTTCAAATCCTGCGATTTGAATTAATTTTTTCACCCTCAAAAGCACCATCGAAATAAATCTATTTGTGAACACTCATCACCCCTCATGAACTTATTACCCAAATACCCACCCTAATCTTGTTTGAACAGCTATCAAATAAACAGTTACCCCTAAGATCGGAGGGGCCTTAAGAAAATATATTCATAAGTTTTACGCCAATGGGATTTCGAGGGCGAGAAAAAGGGCATCACAAAACGAGAGGCCCGTGTTTGCTTGTGTTTGGCCCAGTCCGCGGAAAATCTATTGAGCTGATGGCTCAACACTGGCCCGTGGAGTTCATTGTGGGCCTCCACGACGTTGTTATGGTTACCCGAAAGATCAGGGCCCAGCCTTGTCTTGTTTGGGGCCGAGTGGGGGTGTAAAGGGGGCCTAGCCAGGCGCAGTCAAATCTTTTACGACCCTTCTCCACATTTGTATTTCGTACATGCACCAGGATCGACTTCCAGACCTTTGTCATCTGCATCTAGATGTCTACAATTTAAAAACCGGGCCCCATACTGGGACCCCATCAGTCGTTTCATTATTTCACCTCTGAAATGTCATTCGGGTTTACGTAAAAACGAATGGCCCTGTTAGCAAAATCGAGCAGGTCACAAAAGGAAAAGTTATTGCCTAATCGGTATCTTATAATTTTAGCCTATAGACTTCCAAGTTCCAACTGTCCTGGGGCCTTGAAAAGGGGATCAAAAGTTGCCCTTTTTTTTGTTAAAAAGTAGACAAAAACAGGGTGGTGATTTGGCGGACGATTTCATATGTCAGGTCATCCTTTAACATAGCAAAGCGAAAAATTGCAAATTCAAAGAATTTTCAAATAAAATTATTTAATTTTTAACTGGAATAGTTTAATTTTAAACAATTAAGAATAAGATTAATTTTCAAACAAAAAGATGCATTTTCTACAAACTATACAATTTTTTTAACAAAATACGTGAATTTTTAACGAACTAATAACATTTTCAATTTGAAAAAAATAATGTTCAACTAAATAGTTGAATTTTGAACTCAAAAAAAAGAAGCTAATTGTCAGCAGAAAACTGAATAGCTACATTTTTAGTTTAAAAATTATTTTTCACCCTAATTGATGAACTTAAAAACAGAGTTTTTACCTAAAACAATAAATCTTCAACTTTTGAATTTTGATCCAAAAAATTAATTTTGTCTAAAAACGATAAATTGTCAGACAAAACTGAAATAATTAGGTTTAGGTTTTAAAAAATCAATGTTTAACCAAAAAATACATCTTTTCAACTAAAAAAATAATTTTTTCGCCAAAAATTGACCATTAAATTTGCAGTCAAAAAATGAATGTTAAAAAAAGGATTTTTAACTAAAAACATGGAACATTTAACTTAAATAATAGTTACATTTTCAGCTCAAACAAATCTGATTTTCAACAAAAAATTTACATTTTTAATTTTCACACTAAAAGATGATTTTTTAACTAAATTATAAATATTTAACTCAAATAAATAATAATAAAATGAAAAATTTTTCGAAAAATAAAATTTTTAAAAAAGGAGCTTTAACTTTTAATGCAAAGTATCATTTTCTACAAAAAAATGGATTTTTAAAAAATACGTGAATTTCAATTAAAAAAGACAACTTATCAGCGAAATTCTTCCATTTTGAACTAGAAAATATAAATTTTTCATAAAAAATACTACAGTTAAGTCTTCAGTTAAAAAAATTAATCTTCAACCAAACTGATGAATTTTCAAATAAAATGATGATTCTTTATCTAGAATAAGTGAATTTTAAACCTAAAAAAAAGAAGGCTTTTTAATTATAAAGATTAATTTTTAACAAAGATTTTCAAACAAAATTTTCCGTTGAAAAAATAATTCTTAACAAGAAAAAAAAAATATTTTCAGCAACACAGTTAGATTTTCTACTACAATAGACAAATTTTTATTTAAAATATTATGATTTTTAACAAAGTAATTATATTTTTTAAATGAGATGAATTTTGACTTAAAATTATGAATCCTGAAACAAAAAAATTAATTCTGAACATAAGAGTTTAACTGAAATTATTTCAATTTTTAACTAAAAGAAGATACATTTACGACTTGAAAAAATAAAAAAAATTTAGAATCGAAAATTTGTTATTTTAAGGATTCACAGTCTTTAACCAAAAAATATTTTTACTAAAAGAGATTAATTTTTAAGTGGACTTCTTCGTAGACTTTGAAACCCGAAAATATTAACTTAACAAAAAAGTTCATTTTCCACCATAAAGATTAATTTTCTACCAAATAGTTTAATTTTCAACAAAAATATTTATTTTAAACTAATTAGTTCAATTTTTTAGCAAAAGAGTTGCATTTTAACCTAAAAAAAGAATTTTCAACCAAAGTTCGATTTTTTAAACAAAACAGATTAAACTTCAAAAAAATACATGGATTAAAAATCCAAGTATTTTAAAACAAACTAATCAATTCTCTGTTTAAAAAATTATTTTTAGTAAATTTTTTTTTATTGAAAAACAAGTAAATTCAACTTAAAAAAAAAGAATTTTATGCAAAATATTTGAATTTCCGAAAAAAAAAAATTTTTGACGAAAGAGTTATAAAAGATAAAAAGTCGAATAAATTAAAAAATATTAACTTCGTACTCGAATAGGTGAATTTTCAACAAAATTGTTGAACTTTTAACCAAATATTTTAATTTTCAAGCGAAAAAGTCGAATCTTTAATTATACAGTAGAATTTTCAATTTAATAAGTTCATTTTCAACCAAGAAAGATGAATTTTTTTATCAAGAACAAAATAAGTAAATTTTCAACAAAAAGGTGATTTTTAAACCAAATAGTTAAAAGTTCTAGCTAATAACCAAATAACTGAACTTGTAAGCAGAAGACACGATCTTTAATAAAAATAGATTAATTTTTAACCAAATAGTTCAATTTTCAAAAAATAAAGATGATTTTTCAACCAAAAATATAAATTTAAAATTCAAAAGGACCCATGTTCTATCCAAAACAGTTAAATGTTCATTAAAAAGATAAATTTTCAACTAAATAGTTAAATTTTAAAACAAAAGAGAAGAATTATTAAGAAAATGTTAAAATGTTATCAAATAGTTTAATTTTCATGTAAAAAAGACGAATTTTTAAGTAGACAATTGAATTATAATTTTTTCTATTAAACAAAAAAGAGACGAAGGTTCAAGAAAACTATTGAACTTCCGACCATAAAATACGTCTTTTTAATAAAGCAGTTGAATTTTCAACAATCTGATACAATTTTCAAATAAATAGTTAACTTTTTAACCAAATATGTTAAGTTTCAAAATATGAATTGGAGAGTTGCAGTACAGGACTAGATAACCAAAATTTTTTTTAGAAAACGGGCTTTTTTCATAAAAAGTTCTTAATAAATTAAATAAATGTTGCCTCAAAATCATTTTTTTAAAAGCCAATTTTTAATACAGTAATAAAAACATTGGTAATGCAAAACCAAAGTACCAATAAAATTTCAACCTAAAACCTTAATTCTTAACGTTCTTCAAAAACCCACTATTAAAAGGATTTTTTAGTTAACATTTTGCCTTTTTGTCTAAAACGATATTTCTTAAAATTATTGCCGTTTATTTAAAAAGAAGCACATGATGTTCTTATTTTTATAGAAGTTTTAACGAAAAATCGTATATCACGGTGCAATACCATCACACTAAATCTTTATTTATCCGGAACATAATAATTTTTTTGAATGAAAACTTTTTTATTCTTATTCAACCTTCCCATATTTCGGGAGCAAGTTTTTATTATTTATCTGAATTAAAAAATAAATATTAAGTCGCTATCCAAAGATGATTTTCAGAACCCATGAAATTTAAGAATCAAAAGTCTAAAATTATTTACACGAAATTGGTTAACTTTTTATAATCAAACTTATTTTCTCATTATTATTTTTTTTACATTATTTCTTAAAGGTGAAATTTATTTTAAAAAATTACCAAAATTACGAATTATCAACAAATAAATAGTTTTCACTGAAATAAAAAAATACAAGTTTTTAAAATTGTTTAACCTTCAAACCGAAAGAAGAACTTTTTCTTAAAAAATGGAATTTTCAAACAAAAAATATGAATTCAGTAAAAAGTTAATTTTTCACGAAACTAGTGTATTTTTATCCAACATGAATGAAATTAAAACCAAAAAAATTATTTTTTTACTAAGAAAGGAGAATTTTCAAATAAAAAAGATCAATATAAAAAAATGGAAAAGTTTCATATTAAACCAAAAAAGGCTTTTCTACTGAACAAATTAAATACTAAACAAATTAAATTTCCAACAAAATAGTTGAACTTTCAATCCAAGAGATGAGTTTTCAACTAAAAATATAAAACTTAGCAGAAAACTGATTTCTCAGTAAAGGGATTCAACAATCTTTTTGACACAATACTTGAATAATCAAGCAAAGAACAATAATTTTTAACAAAAAATTGCACTTTCGTAAAAAAAAAAGAAATTTCGACGAAAACAGATGAATTTTTAAATCAAACAGATAAATTAAAAAAAAACAGATGAATTTTCATCAAAAAAAGATTCCAGTTGACTTTTTGAGATTAAAATATCAATTTTGTAACAAAAAATAAGTTTCTACGTAAAAAATGAATTTTCATCCAAAAGGATGAATTTTTTTTACAAAAAATATGTATTTTTAACCAAAATGTTCAATTCTAGACAAAATAGTTGAATTTTTACAAACTTTTTACTAACTTTTCTTTAAAAAGTTGAGCTTTTATCCAGGAAAGATTTCAATTAATTTTTAACATGAAAATATAAATTTCCAAAAAAAGTAAATTTTCTATAAAATAGTTAAATTTACAACAAAACAGTAGAATTTTCAACTAACCAGTTTCTTTTTTATCTAAGGAAAACTAAGATTCTCTTAAAGTAGATAGATTTTTAATATTTTTTAAAGTTGAATTTTTATCCAGAAAAGATTTCAGGTCTTTTTTGAACACTAAAAATATTAAATTAAAACAAAAAGTAAAACTTCTGCGAAATATTTAAATTTTCAAAGTAAGTTTCTATTAAAATTTAACATGAAAATATAAATTTCCAAAAAAAGGAAATTTTCTATAAAATAGTTAAATTTACAACAAAACAGTAGAATTTGTAACTAAACAGTTTCTTTTTTATCCAAGGAAAATAAAGTTTCTCTTAAAGTAGATGGTTTTTTAATTTTTTTTTTTTAAATTGAATTTTTATCTAGAAAAAATTTCAGGTCTTTTTTTAATACAAAAATATTAAATTAAAACAAAAAGTAAAATTTCTACGAAATATTTAAATTTTCAAAGAATGATTTAAATTAAACTTTAACATGAAAATATAAATTTGCAACAAAACAGTAGAATTTTTAACTAAACAGTTTCTTTTTTATCTAAGGAAAATAAAGTTTCTCTTAAAATTGATGGATTTTTAATTTTTTTTAAAAGTTGATTTTTTATCCAGAAAAGATTTCAGGTATTTTTTAAACAACAAAAATATTAAATTGAAACAAAAAGTAAATTTTCAGCGAAATATTTAGATTTTCAACCAAAAAGTTGCATTTTTATTCAAGAAAGATAAAAAATTTTCTATAGGAGAAGAATTTAAAAACAAACATTAAAAAATAGTAAAATTTTTATCCAAAAAAGTTTCTAGTTCATTGTTCAATAAACAAATAAGAATTGTGAATAATAAGTTAATTTTCTGCTAAATAGCCGAATTTTTAGCCAAAATGAATCAATTTTTACAAATTTAAAATTTTTTAACCAAGCAAGTTGCGTTTTTATCCAAGAAAAATGAAAATTTCACTTAAACAGGTGAACGTTGAAATCAAAAAGACAAATTTTCTAAAAAACAGTTGAATTTTCATCAAAAAATATTAATAGAAAGTAGATTTTCTAGGGAATAGTTTAATTTTCAGAAATAGTAGTTTCAGGAAAAAGAGTTTTCATCCAAAAAAGATCTCAGTCGACTTTTTTAGCAACAAAATATGAATTTTAATGAAATGGTTAATTTTCTAGTAAAAGAATTGAATTTTTAACCCAATTAGATGCATTTTTTAAAACAAATAAATAATAACATTAATAACTATAAAGATGAACTTCAGGACGTTTTTTCGAATTTGCAAAAATTACGTACATGAGTGAAAGAACCTCCCCCCCCCTTAACGTAATAAAAAAATAAATAATAATAATAAAATAATAAATTAATCGTAATTAATTGTATCGACTCTTTCTCCCCCTCATCCACAAAGAAACAACAAATTTTCAATTAAATAGCAATTTTTCGACAACAAAAATTAATTTCTAATAAAGGAGTTTATCTTTTAATTAAGTAATTTTATTTCTACACTAAAAGATAATTTTTCAACTAAAATGATAAATATTTAACTAAAATACTTGAATTTTTTACCGAAAACAAGAATTTTTTAACAAAGAGCTTTAAGTTTCAATGTAAACCATCATTTTCTACGAAAAAAATTGATTTTTCAAAAATACGTGAGTTTTAAATGAAATAGTTTAATTTTCAAATGAAAAAGACAGCTTATCAGCCACAGTTAAGTTTTCAGTTTTCATAAATTAAACCTCAACCAAAAATAGTTTATTTTAAACCAAAAAGAAGAGTTATACATCAAATAATTACATTTTTAACAAAAATAATTAAATTTCAAACCTAAAAGTAGAATTTGTATTTAAAAATATAAAAGTAGACTTTCCTACCAAAAAGAATGTACTTTCAGTCAAGAATAGTAAGATTTTTTTGTTGGATCCTCTTCATTCAGTTCTTTAAGTAAAAAAAATCGACAAAAAGGGGAAGTTTCTTAAAAATAGGGTAAAAGAGGGGAATAAGGGAAAAAATCTGAAGTCTATTTTTCCCTAACAAATTTTTGCCCTAACTGGCTACTGTCGATAATTTTTGATGGCTTTCCCCAAATAATTGAGAAGATTGATATGGACTCGACTGTCAGCCACTTGTATTGCACCCAACAGGAAACATTCCAAGTCTTTGAAATCGGCTAAGGGAGGAAGTGCGTGGGATGTAATTCGGGGTGATTTCCGAGTGCGGAGAAAGGCAATCGCCTAACCTTGTATAAGAATAAGGGCGTCTTATTATTGGGCTGGTCACGAATCAGACCAAAGGTATCACCACCATACATGTCCCAGCCCCCATGGTGTCCCTACAAAAAGTACGACACACCTTTCCGCAGCACGCAAGGAAGATCGAAACGAAAGACGAGTGACGTGTCACCACAAAGAGAAATCGTGCCACCCCATGCATTAGCGATGATATTCATCGCTGCCCCCGGGGGGTGGAGGAGGATTCCAGAAGCCAATATGACGCCGGATGCCCCGCAGAAGTCAAAATCGAGACTTACCATTCTTGCCATTCGTCTGGAAACAAATGACAATGGGGTGTCTGCTCGCGATCTATAACATCTTCCACCCCGCAGTTTCGTGGGCAAAGAATAACCATGAAAGCACCTCGACGTGGCCACTGTCACAAAGATGTCTCCCCTGACAAAAATATTTAACAACAATCGCCATTGTGTCGTCTGGAGGGATGGAAACATTTTCTTCGAGAAGTCTCCCTGGAATTAGAGCATTGTTCGAGAGTGTCAGGGGATCGCGAAAATGGTTGAGACGTGTTCCTGAGAATGAGACTCAGATTTTACATTTAACCCACTTGCTTTTGGTTGAATAGAGGATACTAAAGATGATCATCAGCACCCTAGGAGGCTTGTTTATTGCGTTTTAGATTTTATGAATCTATTTTCGTTTCACAACTTCATTTTGCTATTATGGGCCATTATGAAGCAGCTAATTTGAATGGTTAGTTGTTAAAAAGTAGGTGTTCAAAAAGGGTGGAAACTCAAGAGTTGGGATAAAAATTCCTGATGGGTATCTTCTGGTTCCTTTCATAGTTAAAAGAAAATTATCCTAGTCTGTTTCACATTCAAGACTTTAAAAGTTATTTATTTATTTCGAATTGACTAAAATCAATTGCAGAACAAAAATAAATATTATCGACTCGCCCTAATGCAAATTACAAAATATTCTTTATAGTAATGACATTAGGGTCAATTAATAACTATATCCTTCGAAAAAACAGCAAAGACGTCATCTAACGATGTTCTTAAAGTTTGATCATTTTGTTTTCAAATTTGAATAAATACAAATTATGATTTTTAAGACTTCACAGTCCAAAACTGATTTTTTTAGAGGAAAATTGCAATTTTAACCAAAGAGTAGAATTTTCAACCTACAAAAGTGAATACTCGAACAAAAAAGACGAATTTAAAAAAAAAATTAAATTCTCCACTAAGAATGATTTTTTAGTTAAGGAAGAAAAAAAATCAACTAAATTGTGGAATTTTGAAGGCAACAAGACGCGAATTTTCTACAAAGCAGTTAAATTTTTAGCCTATAAACATCAATTCTTTAAAGCAACAAAATTAATTTTAAACCAAGAAGTTGAATTTTTTCCAAAACAGTTAAATTCCCAAGAAAATAGTTGAATTCTGTACCACTTAAATTAATTTTCTAAAAAAATAAAAAACACGAATTTTCAACAAACACATAAATTTTAAACTGAAAAAGATTTACTTTCAAGAGAAATCGAATAGTAACGTTTCAAATTTAAAAAATTAGTTTTCAACAAGGAAAAAAATGTAAACCAGATAGTCAAATAAAATTAGAATAAAGATTAAATCTTAACAAAAAATATAATAGTTTATACTTTCAAAAAAAACACACAAATTTTTTATTAGAATTTTTTTAATCAAACCAAAAATGCGACAAATAAATTTCCGGTTTAAAAAATTAGTTTTCAAGAAGAAAAAAAAGGAATTTTTAACCCAATAATCAAATAGTTGATACTTTTTTCCATACGAAAAACATTTTTTTACCAAAAAATTAATTTTAGATAAAATAGTTGAATTTTTAAGGAAAACAATACGATTTTTAACTCAAAAATGCGAATTTTTAACAGACAAATTCGAACTTTAAGCCGAATGAATTTTCTAGCAAACAGTTAAATTAGCATCAAAAAACTACAATTCTTTAAACAAAAATAAAATCTTTAAATTTTCAGATAAAAAATTAATTTTCGAATCTAAAAAGTTGAATTTTCAACAAAATAATTCATTCTTTAACGAAATGGTAGATTTTTTAAACAAAAATCAATAAAATCTGAATAAAAAATTGAATACTAGATTAAAAAGAACTTTGTTGATTAGTTGAATTTTGAACACAAATAGTTAATTTTTCAGCAAAATAGTTGAATTTTGTACCAATTAAATTAATTTTCTACAAAAAAAAAAAAAAACAAAAAACACGAACTTTAAAAAAAAATGAATTTTGAACTGGAAAATATTAACTTTAAACATAAATTGAATAGTTAGAATAAATATTAAATCTGAACGAAAAATATAATAGTTGATACTTTTTTCAACAAAAAAAAACGAATTTTCAACAAATTCATGAATTTTTTATTAAATTTTTTGATTCAAACCAAAAATGGAACAGATAAATTTCCGGTTTAAAAAATTAGTTTTCAACACGAAAAAAAGAAATTTTCAACCCAATAGTCAAATAGTTAATACTTGTTTCCATACGAAAAAAATTTTATTAATAAAAACTTAATTTTAGACAAAATAGTTGAATTTTCAAGGAAAAAAATACAATTTTTAACTCAAAAATGCGAATTTTCAACAAAAAAATTCGAATTTTAAGCAGACTGAATTTTCTACCAAACAGTTAAATTAACAACTAAGAACTACAATTCTTTAAACGAAAAAAAATCGTGAAATTTTCAGATTAAAAAGAACTTTGTCGATTAGTTGAATTTTTAACCCAAATAGTCAATTTTTCAACAAAATTGTTGAATTTTTTACCAACACAGTTGGATTCCCAAGAAAATAGTTGAATCTTGTACCAATTAAATTAAGTTTCCACAAAAAAAAACAAAAAACACGATCTTTCAACAAACTCATTAATTTTTAACTGAAAAAGATTTGCTTTAAAGAAACATCGAATCCTTATATTTCCACTTTAAAAAAATTAGTTTTTAAACAGAAAAAAAAATTGTCAACCAAATAGTCAAATAAAATTAGAATAAAGATTAAATCTGAACCAAAAATATAGCATTAAATTATTTTTCCAAACAAAAAAAAACAAGAATTTTCAACAAATTCATGAATTTGTTATTAAATTTTTTGATTCAAACCAAAAATGGAACAGATAAATTATAGGTTTAAAAAATTAGTTTTCAACAAAAAAAAGGAATTTTCAACCCAATAGTCAAATAGTTGATACTTTCTTGCATACGAAAAAAAATTTCATACCAAAAACTTAATTTTAGACAAATTAGTTGAATCTTCAAGTGAAATAATACGATTTTTTAACTCAAAAATGCGAGTTTTCAACTAAAAAATTCGAATTTCTAAGCCGAATGAATTTTCTACAAAACAGTTAAATTTTTTGTCCAAAAACATCAATTCTTCACAAAAAAAAAATAATTTTAAACCAGGAAGTTGAATTTTTTACCAAAACAGTTGAATTCCCAAGAAAAAACTTAATTAAAACCAAAAACTTAATTTTAGACATAATGGTTGAATTTTAAATGAAAATAATACGATTTTTAACTCAAAAATGCGAATTTTCAACAGAAAAATTCGAACCTTGAGCAGAATGAATTGTCTACCAAACAGTTAAATTTTCAACCAAAAAAATATAATTCTTTAAACGAAAATGAAATCTTTAAATTTTTAGATGAAAAATTTATTGTCGAATCAAAAAAATTGAATGCTCAAACAAATAATTCGTTCTTGAACGAAATAGTAGCTTTTTTAAAACAAAAATCGATAAATTCTGAATCAAAAATTGAATACTCGATTAAAAAGAACTTTGTTGATTAGTTGAATTGTGAACCCAAATATTTAATTTTTCAACAAAACAGTTGAATTTCCAAGAAATTAGTTGAATTTTGTACCAGTTAAATTAATTTTCTACAGCAACAACAAGATAAATCTGAACAAAAAGTATAATAGTTAATACTTTAAAAAAAAACACGAATTTTTAACAAATTCATGAATTTTTTATTTCAATTGTTTTATTCAAACCAAAAATGGAACAGATAAATTTCCGGTTTAAAAAATTATTTTTCAACTAGAAAAAAAGGAATTTTTAACCCAATAGTCTAATATTTAAATAAAGATTCATTTTTAAGAAAAAATATAATAGTTGCTCCTTTTTTTCCATTCGAAATTTTTTTGCTAACAAAAACTTAATTTTAGACAAATGGTTGACATTTTAATGAAAATAATACGATTTTTTTAACTCAAAAATGAATTTTCAACAAAAAAATTCGAATTTTAAGCCGAATGAATTTTCTACCAAACAGCTAAATTTTCAAACAAAAACTATAATTCTTTAAACGAAAATAAAATCGATAAAATTTGAATTAAAAATTGAATACTAGATTAAAAATAACTTTGTTGATTAAGTTGAATTTTGTACCAAATAAATTAAGTTTCTACAATAAAAAAAAATAAGACCTTTCAAAAAACACATGAAATTTAAAATGAAAAATATTTACTTTAAAGAAAAATCGAATAGTTACATTTCCACTTTGAAATCTAATTTTTCTCAATTTTTTTGTTGACTTTTTTTTAAATATCCGGTTTCCTTTGAAAAATGTATATATAACTTAATTGTTTAAAAATTTAAAATCTTTTTCGAATTATAATCATTTTTGTTTTTACGAATTTTCGACGAAAAACCGCTAATATTACATAACAAAAAAATTATCCCAACTATAAAACTTTCTTTAAATTTAATTATTTTTCTTTAAAATATAGGATTTCTAGTGGAAAATTTTACCATACCCCTAAATTGTTCAAAAATTAAAAAATATTGTTTAAAATCAACATTTCTTGTAAAAACCGCTAACTTAATCTAAGAATCTTCTTTGAAATCTAATTTTTCTCAATTTTTTTCTGTTTTTTTAAAAACCGGTTTCCTTTAAAAAATGTGAATCTAACATAAACTGTTTAAAAATTTAAAATCTTGTTCGAATTAAAATTATTTTTCTTCAAAAATATAAACTTTAAAAGTAATGATTTTTTTCAAACTGTCAACTTGCGACAAAAACACTAAAAACCGAACGAGGAAGTTCGTGAAAATTTTGAATCCAGTAATTCATTATAAAAAAACACACTTTTGGTGCAAAACGCATTTTCAAAATATCAAATTTAAGATTTAAAAGAACTTCAAATAATAAAAAGTTAATTATGGTTTCAACAACAATGATTTTCGAAACGTATTGTTACAACACTTTTTTCAGATAAACATTAAACAATTTTCTCGGCAATTACAGACTTTAGATACTATTTTCAATATTTTAATCCTAAAATTAATAAATTTACTGGAATTTGCGTTATGGAAATTTCAACCAATTTGCCAAATCTAGAAGGTTTTAATCAAAATTTTATTTAAAAAATTAAATTATATTATTTTAACTATCAAGGCATTCATTAGTTTCAAAATTCGACTATTTTAAGAAACTTAAATTTCAAACTAAGCACAATTGTATACTTCAATCTAATATTATTTAATATAACATAAATCCAAAATAACCCATATTCTAAAAAGGAAACTAAATATAACAAAAAAAAAACATGATTTCATAACTAGATAAAAAAATTGGAATAGAAGTTGGTTCTTGAAAATTTACAATTTATATTTGGAATTGTGTAAAAAAAATTAAAAACAAACCGATTTATACTTGTATATGATTCAATTATCCACGATAATATCCACAAGATTGTCACACTCGTAATCTTGGTTTCAACATGTGGCTAATAATAATAACTTTCTCATTCAGTTACAAAAAATGATAATAAAAATAAAGTTCCTCATAAAGAACAGCAAAGGATACGGGTGAAATAGACACATAAAAAACATGTTTTTCAACGATTCACTGATATTAATTGCATCACCAGACCCTCGTCATAAAGTACTTTTTGAGCCCGAGGTGATCAGGTGATTCGATCAAAGGGTGCCATAAAACCATAAACTTTCCTCTCCATACAGACGCATATCCATCTTCAATTTCAGATGGGGTTTGACCAAAAAATAAAAGTTTCTTCGCCTGTCTTTCAACTTTTGTTCGATATTGCACGCGATCAATGTTTTTGAATCTTGTGGTTGCAAGAAACACCAGTCAGAGAAAAATAAATTTATTTTGAAAGCATTCAAGGTCTAAAAACACTTCAACACAGTCACATTTTTTTTATTCTCCTTCTTTCGTATATAATTACCAATGATCGAAAAACAAGAATATTATTTTACTCATCGCTCGAAATTAAGGTTGCGGTTTTTATTTTCAAGTCGACATAAATCGGGATGGTTCAAGAGCATCAATTATGATTTCAATTTGATCAAGTTAGATTGAAAGTCTCCCATATTTGTAGAAGTTAATTATAATTTATGCAAATTGGTATTTGCGAAAATTGATATTTATAGATCGGAAATTAAGGTTTGAGTTACTATGTATGCATTTATGCTTGTCACTTTCTTGTAGGCCGTCAATTAGCACAAATCGAGTAGAGGTATCATCAGGATTTTTAAAATTGTTACAGTGAAGAGACCTTGTTTTTTTATATTTGTTTATTAATTACACCAGGTCTCAGAGAAACATAAATATTCAAACGTTTAAAATTGCACGATCTTATTAATTATTTTCTCGCTCAATATGCACACTTTGAATTTAATTTCACGTTCTGGACACCATTACCTCTAAGGTGGAGGTAATTGAAGGAAGTTGTGATTTGCACGTCAGAGATTCCGAATTTATTGTCGATCAAGGACTGCAATTTCATTAATTGTCTGTCGCTACTGACCAGTGGCATCTCAGTTCACTAAAAATAGGGGTTTCAAAATGGTATCAATATTTTCTTTATGGCTCAGCAATAAAGTGGTAATTGGAAAAGATTGTCGATAATTCCTGTGTACATAAATTAATTAACTTTCCTTCTGTTCCAATAATTTCGTGTCAAATATAAAAAAATTTATCTTAGACTTCAGAGAATTAAAGTGCTCTTAAAACAGAGGAAATAGAGTGATCTTTTTAACAAAATAAGAAAAAAACTCTTTTAAATGAAATTAATGTTGGCACCACATCAGAACCGACAAATATAGACCTATTTGGAGGGAAAAAAAACTGAATAAGCTGATAAAATTTCTGAGAGAGTTGCTGAGTCTATTTTTTCGCATAGGCTTTCAATTTTTTTATAAATAAACAAATATGACGAATAAAATGGCCATTTCTCTATTTGACGTTCCCGGTGCTTGTCAATGGCATAAAAATGTTTGAAATCCGTAAGTTTCATAGAGTAACATTAGTCAAAAATATTCCAATATTATATAATGAACAAACGACTTATAAACAAATTGTTTGTCGAAAGAATGTTTTTCACGATTTTCCAAAATTGTAGGTTTTTTCAAGCTATGTTGTAAGAAATTTGGATATAAACAATATAATCATGAAATTTCTTCTTGAGATTATTATTTTTAATATCATAAACAAATTTAGTAATAAATATATTTATCAGCCATTCTTCGGTAGAAAAACTCATTTAATTCATTTTCATTTTTTTTAATTAAGAACTTTATGGTAATTACAGAAAAATGTGTAATTTTTTAAATTAATTTTACGATTTTTTAAAACAACTTTTAAACACAAATTATTTATTCGGACATAAACTTCATGACAATTTCAGCAACATGCATGATCAATTAATAAATTTTTAAAGATTTAAAAAAAAATGGAATAAAAAAATGCATAGATAAGTCATTTGTCGTGAGAAAAATTCGTCTTTTCCATAACAACTTGATGATAATTTCAAAAAAAATTCATAACTTATTTATCAATTTGTTACTTTTTTAAACAATTTTAATAAGCAAATGCATTATTCGGGAACCTGCAGACGACAAATTTTTTTTTTCAGTCTCAGATTCTCAGTCCTATCTTTTTAAGTTTCTCATTAATTTAATTCTTTTAATAAGGCTGGAGCTGCAAAATAATTAATTTGTTTATTAAAGTAGCTTATAAAAATATATATAATTTATGAACTAATTATAAATTTGGCTAAAATTATCATGAAGTTTCCAATTAAAAAGACTGACATAAAAAAAAAGAAGTTTTCGGTCGAGAGATGTCCCAATAATGCATTTGTTTATTAAATTGTTGAAAAAAGTAATATAATGGATCTATAAATTATGCTTTTTTCTAAAATTAACATAAAGTTCCTGATTAAGAAAAAGTGACATAGAAAACAACAAATTTTTCTATCGAAAAATGCCTGATTGCATTTGTTTATTAAATTTGTTTATACTATTAACAAAATAATCTCAAGAAGAAAAAAGTTATTTTTTATTTTATTATATTTTTTTATTTTTTTATTTATTTATTACATTGGAATATCTTTAACTTATGTTTCTGTATGAAACTTAGACAATTTTAATATTTGACTGAAATACTAAAATTTGTTTAACCAAAAATATAATTTTTTAAACAATAACATTAATTTTCAAACAAAAAGATTATTTAAAAAAAAAATCATTTTTTAACGAAATACATGAATTTTAACGAAATAATTTCATTTTTCACTAAAAGGTTAGTTTTCAACCAAAAATGGAATCTTTAAATTAAATTAATTATTAACAAAAATAAAAAAGAATTTTCAACAATTTAGTTAAATTTTCCAGACAGAAAAAGAATAATTTTCTATTAAAATGATGAATTATCATTGAAAAAATTAATTTTTAAGAAAGGAGTTGAGCTTTTAAGAATATACAAAGTGGAAATTTCTTCTTAAGATTATTATTGTTCATATTATAAACATACTTAATAATAAATATATTGGTCAGCCATTCATCGATAGAAACACTCATTTAATTCTTTTTATTTTTTTTAAATTAAGAACTCTATGATAATTTCAGAAAATGCGTAATTTTTAAATTAATTTAACAATATTTTAAAACAATATTTAAAAACAAATGCATTATTCGGACATTCGTCGGCAAAAAAATTCGTTTTTTTCAATGCCAGTTCTTTCATTTGTAAACCTCGTGACAATTTCAGCAACATGCATAACCAATTGATAAATTTTATGATTAAAAAAAAAATTAATAAAAAAATGAATAGATAAGTCATTTGTCAAAAGAAAAATTATTTTTTTCCATAACAAATTTTTTAATTTGAAAACTTGATGATAATTTCAGGAAAAACTAATAACTTATTCATGAATTTTATGATTTTTTAAAATAATTTTAATAAACAAATGCATTAATCGGGAATATGTCGACAACATTTTGTTTAAAGCACAATTTGTTTAAAAAATGTACATGATTTCTGAGCTATTTGTGAATTTGGCTGAAATTATCATGAAGTTTCCAATTAAAAAGACTGAAATAGAAAAAAAAGAATTTTTCGTTCGACAGATGCCCCAATAATGCATTTGTTTAAAAAAATTTTTCAAAAAAGTAACAAAATTAAACAATAAATTATGCATTTTTCTGAAATTATCATGAAGTTCACAACTAAAAAAGTTGTTATCGAAAAAAAACAATTTTTCTTTTGACCAATGCCTTATCTATAAATTTTTTTATTAAAATTGTTTTAAAAAATCATAAAGTTTTTGAACTAATTATGAATGTTGCTAAAATTGTCCTGGAGTTCTAAACTGAAAATCCTGGAATTGAAAAAAACGAACTTTCTTGCCGAGAAATGCCTGATTAATGCATTTGTTTATTACATTTAATTATAATATTAACAATAATAATCTCAAGAAGGAATTTCATAATCATTGTATTGTTTTTATGCAAATTTCTTGCAATATAATTTTTAAATAAACGTAAAATTACGGAAAATCGTAAAAAACGTTTTTTTTTAAATTTTATTACATTATTTTTATTTATTTATTACATTGAAATATCTTTAACTAATGTTTCTGTATGAAACTCAGACGATTTTAATATTTCACTGAAAAACTAAAATTTTTTAATCAAAAAGATTAATTATTTACGAAAAAATAGAATTTTTCAACAAAATACATGAATTTTCACGAAATAATTGCAGTTTTCACTAAAAGATTCGTTTTCAACCAAAAATTGAATCTTATTATAAATTAATTATTACCAAAATTATAAATGAATTTTCAACAATTTAGTTAAATTTTCCAGACAGAAAAAGAAGAATTTTATATTCAAATGATGAATTATCATTAAAAAAATTAAATTTTAAGAAAGGAGTTTAGCTTTCAACAATATACGAAGTGGAATTTTCAACAAAAAATTATCAATTTTAATTCAAGAATAGAATAGTTTAATTTTCAGTGCAGAAAGTAAGTTTTCAAGTAAAAACAAAACGATATTTTTAACCAAATAGTATATCGCACATAAATCTAAACGAATCTCTTATTTAATCTTATCTAATCTTATCTTAAACCAATAAAATTATTTGCTAAAAAACAGTTCAGCTTTCCACAGAGTATTTGAATTTTAGACCGAATAGTAGAATTATTAACCAAAAGAGATTAATTCTTAATCAAAAATATAATATGGCAGAAATTTTAATTAAAATAAATAAACTTTTTCAAGAAGTCTGTATTATCACTAGAAAATAACAGAACATTTTTACGTCTTTTCAGGCTAGATGCAGCTATAGAACATTTGAAAAAAAAAATTTTCGGAAAAAATATCTTCCCCTTCGCTCTGCTGGGAAGCGAACCAGAGAACTTAAGATAGCCGTTCGAGCGCTTTTCCCTTAAGCTACTAGAGAGATTGAAAGAAGAATCCTTTTTTATAAAAGCAAAAAAGTATTTTATCAGAAATTCTTAACGTCTTTTCAGATAAGATGGAGCAATGAATTAAAATTTTTTTTAAAGGATTCTTCTTTGGATCTCTGTAGTAGCTTAAGGGATAAGCACCCGACCGGTTATCGGAAGTCTTGTGGTTCGTTTCCCAGCAGAGCGGAAAAGAAGATATTTTACCACAGAAAATTTAATTTAAAAAAATGTTAAATTCATAGCATTATCTAGTCTGAAAAAGACGTTAAGAATTTCTGTTATTCTCTGATGATAATACAGATTTCTTCACAAATTTGTATACGTAACACCTGTTAAAATAATGCGTGTATTTCTAAAAAAGGATTCTTCTTTCGATCTCGCTAGTAGTTTAAGGGAAAAGGACCCAACCCGTTATCAGAACTTCTATGGTTCGATTCCCAGCGGAATGAAGATATTTTTTCAATGAAAATTTAATTTTCAAAATGTTTAATTCCTAGATGCATCTATTCTGAAAAGACATTAATAATTATTGTTATTCTCTGATCATAATACGGATTGCTTGAACAATTTTAATGTGTAACACCAGAAAAAATAATACATGTATTTCTGAAAAAGG
>JAAAKG020201612.1:0-23482 GCA_010014905.2 Druon quercuslanigerum
TTTTTAGTTTAAAAGGTAATTATTTTCTAAATAATTAACTAAACTAATAATTAACTAAATAATTTTATTAAATAATTAAACTTGTTATTTTAAAAACTCAACTCTCGTTGAAAATTCATCTTTTTTGTTTGAATATTCGACTATTTTCTTGAAAAGCAATATTTTATGAATTGAAATCTTATGAATTTATAGAATTCCATATTAAATAAAATATATTACCTACATTATTTTTATTTAAAACATAGTACCCAGCGACCTTGAAAACCTGAAATTCTCCCTGAATTTTTTTAACCTTGAAAATCTGGAAATTTGTTTAAATTTTTCACGAGAACTTTGAACTAATTAAAAAATTTTTTTAAAGTTATTTCATTGAAATGTAAAAAGTGATTTAAATCTTTTAGTCTTAGTATGAAAGAAAACTCTACTTTAGAAGAGGTGTTTCTACTAAAAAGTTTTTTATTTGTCCAGATATACATTTTTATCTTTTATTCCTTCCAGAATGAATAAAGAGATTTCAAGGCATTTTTTTTAGACTTCATTTATTTTATTGATAGCAATGAGCAAAATTTAATATTCTGAATAATTCTATAAGTTTTTAGTTTTGTCTCCGCTAATATAGAATGTTGAAGTATAGATTTTTTTGTGATTCAATTTACAAATTATAAAAATTATTAAATGAAAATTTTGACGTTAATTCAGTTTCAGAATTAGAATGAGCTATGGCGATATAACGGATTTAAAAAAGGGTGTAGTAAACCAGATTTATATTTTATACAGGTTAAAAATATTTTAATGATTTCAAATAAATAAAAAGGAATTTACAATTATTTCAAAGATTTCATAAAAAAATCATAAATATTTTAAAAGAATACAAGAGCTCTAAAGATTTCAAAAAGGGTACGGTAAACCGGATTTTTAAGGTTTTAAAACATTTTGGATATTTCAAATGATTTTAAATATTTCAATGATTTAAAATGAATTTGAAAGATTTTAAAGATGTTAAATTAATTCAAAAGGTTCTAACGAATTTGAGAAGATCTCATCAGATTTCCATCAAATTTCAAAAGATTTCAAACAGTTTCACAAAGTTTTCAGATTTTAAGGATTTTATGAATGCCATATATTTTACAAAATTTGAAAAAGATTCCAAAAGATTTCGCGGAAAATTCAAGATTTCACAAATATTTTAAGTGCTTTAAGAGATTTCAATGAATTTACAAAAATTTGGAAGAGATCAAGGATTTCCGAGATAACTTATGTTCGAAAAAATTAAGAATTTGTTTATTTATGGTTCTGCTTACTTTAAAAATTGTTGGTCAGTAAAAAATGAAATGACACATTTTTTACATATATAATAAACGGTTATTTAATTATTTATTGATGAAAGGAGACCTAGAAAATCTTGACTTCTTGATCTTGAAAATCTGGATTTTTTAAAATTGCAATATAAAATTAAATAACAATGATTATTTATTTGTACAAGTAGCTTTATATTACCGAATTAAACTATTTTTTTTAAATTCATATTTTTTGGTGGAAACTAATATTTGTGTTTGAAATCAAGATTTTTTGTTGAAAATTCTGCTATTATAGTTAAAGATTTATTTTTTTAGTAAGGAATTCACCCTTTTTGGTTAAAAATTCAACTATTCCAGTTGAAGATTTATCATTTTCTTTGTAAATGCATCAGTTTAACTTTTTTTAATCTTAATTTTTTTTTTTAATTGATATTTTATAGATAAAAGTTCATGCATTTTGTTAAAAAGTCGTATTTATTGGTCGAAAATTCATTCCCTTGTTTGAAAATTCATATTTTTGGTAAAAAAAAAATTCAAGTTCAAAATTCCAGTTGAAGATTTATCATTTTCTTTGTAAATGCATCAGTTTAATTTTTTTAATCTTAATTTTTAATTTTTTTTTAAATTGATATTTTATAGATAAAAGTTCATGCATTTTGTTAAAAAGTCGTATTTATTGGTCGAAAATTCATTTCCTCGTTTGAAAATTCATATTTTTGGTAAAAAAAAATTATAGTTCATTATTAATCATTTTTTATAATTAAATAATTACATTTTTAGATGAAAATTGATCTGTTATAGTTGAAAATTTATCTTTTCAGGTGACAATGAACCTTCTTAGTTTAAAGTTAATCTCTTTAGTCAAAAAATCATCTTTTTGGTTTAAAATTCATCTCTTCCAGAAGAAGATTCATCATTTTAGTAGAAAATTAATCACTTTGGTTGAAAATTTGTTTTTGTGAGAAATTATTTTTGTAAAGGGAAAATTTAACTTAAATTTTTGGTTGATGATTGATTTTTTTTAGTTGTACCTACATTAATTTTACCTGAATACGCACTGATTTTTTTGTATTGTTTAATTATTTAATTAATCGATTATTCTAGCTAATTTAAGAGTATATTGTAATATAATTTATCGTTTCAAAAATGCGAAATATTTAAATCGCTTCATACTGGAATTGCCAGGACAGACTCTGTAAAATAATGTATTTCCTTATTATTCTCCTCTTTTCGTGAAAAATAGCCCTGTTTCCCCTATTTTGAGAGAATATTTAGCTATGAAGTCCCTCCACTCCACAGACAATCTTCAGAAAGAAATTTAATCTTGCAGAGAGAAACTTCTTATGTATAAATGGAGATCTTCACATTCGACAAGAGTCTTCAAGAACGTCTCGTGGACTTTTCAGAAATCCTCTCCAATCGGGAGGATATAGTTCCAGCCTCTCAAATCCGTTCCGAATGGGCCTACCACATAGAGCTGGTGATTGAGCCAGTTGGTTGGCGTGCCTTGTGGAAGATCCCCAAACTAACATGCCAGGACTTCGAGATCCATTACCCAACGATAGTCGTCGTCGAAGTGCAGCATGTCAACTTCGCTGAACTCACATCTCTCGTGAAAATTGTCGCCGTCCAGGATGACATTCACTTGCCGGAAGAGTACGATGTGCCCCTGATAGAACTATACGCCACTCAAGTTCAAGAAAACGATGCTCTGGACATGGTAGGCACTGCAAACTGTATTGACGAGCTTCGCTTTTTCTACAATTATCTTTGGATGCCCTGGGACGCTGATGATGATGACAACGCTGACTGGGTTGCGACGCATCTTGAAGCCAGACTCAGACTCTTCTTCGACATGAAGAGAGGCAGCGTTTGCAAAAAGACTTGTGATGTCATCAGATCTCTGATGAGGGAAGGACGGGAAATACAAGCGAAAATTTCGAGATTAGAAACGGACATGTCTGATGATGAGGATGAGCAGGAAGGTTCTTTGGATGAGGGAAAAGCCTGTCAGTTGTTGAAGTTACATTTTCGACTGCAGCAGATCAAAACGGAAATGGAAGTCATGGAAAATCCGGCAATGAGGAATATGCTGATCAGGCATCAGGGGACTAGTGCGATGGAAGTGGAGACCAAGAGACGGGAAAGTGGAATCAGGAGGCTGGAAGGATATTTCGTTTGGCTTGGTGGATCTTTGGAAGAAACTATTTCTTCCTTGAGTCAAGCCAAAGGGTTTTTACCACCCGATACACTCGTCAAGTAATTATGGAACAAATTGCATTTATAAAATCAGGGTTGCTGCAAGTCAGGGAATTCGGGAAAATCAGTTTTTCAAATAATTAATTCCAACTAATTGTTTCAAAAAAATCATATCTTTTCTTTGAAAATTCGCCTATTTTTTTGTTTGAAAAGTTATTATTCTGGGTCAAAAATCAATTTCTTTGATGAAAATTTAATTATTTAGTTACAAACTGAATTCTTTTGTTGAAAATTCAACACTTTTTTGTTCATAATTAATCTTCCGTAGAAAACGAATCTTCTTGGTTAAATATTTGTATATTTTGTTGAAAATTCGTTTTTTTTTTGCTAAGCATGAATTTCCTAGCTTAAAATGTATCTTTCTTAGTTGAAAATTCCTCCTTCTTTGTAGAAAATTAATCTTCTTGGTTGAAAATTTTAATATTTTGTTGAAAATTCGTCCTTTGTAGTTCAAAATAATTTTTTAACATGAGATTTATCTTTTTTCGTTGAAAATTGGTGTAATTTGTTCAAATTCATCTTTGTTTAAAAGTTTAATTATTTCGTTGAAAAATCTCGTGTTTCGTTAATAATTTATCTTATTTGGTAGAAAATTTGTTCATTTTTTAAATTGAAAATTAATTTTTCTGACTTCAAATTTAACTGTTACATTTTTAGTGTTGAATTTTTGTTTGTTCGTTGAAAATTTTTGAACGAGTAGTCGCGTTTCAAAGTCAGGAGTGATTTTTCATAATAACATTCGCTGATCGTGCTGACAATTTCTGACGTTAATGTAGTAACATATTTCATTACTTTGTAATAAAATTCGGTTAACATTTTTTTGTTAAAAATTCATCTTTTTTCGTAGAAAATTCATATTCTTGGTTGACAATTTTAATATTATGTTAAAAATTCGTTCTTTTTGGATAAAAATTAATTTTTTAACCATAAAATTGATATTTTTTAGTTGAAAATTCGTCCTTTTTGGTAAATAGTTAATGTTTTGGGTTCAAAATTTATATTTTTGTTTGAAAATTCAACTATTCGATTGCAAGTTCATTTTTTTTTAAAGATTAGTCACTTGATTTATTTTTTTCAACATTTTTCTTGAAAAATCTTTTATTTTGTTAAGGATTCATTTTTTTAAATAAAATTAATCCTCTGGGTTAAGAAAATTAACATTTTTTAAATTTAGAATTTAACTATTCCATTTTTTGCTAAAATTTGTTGGTTCATAATTCAATTATGTGGTTGAAATTTCATCTTTTTGGTTAAAAATTTAACTAGTTGGTTGCTAATTAATTTTTTGGTTTGAAGATTCATACGCTCCAGTTGAAAATTCATTTTTTAGTTAAAAGTTAAACTACTTTGTGGAAAACTGTTGTATTTTGTTACAAATTTTTCTTTTTGGTAGAAAATTAATCTTCTTGGTTAAAAATGAAATTACATATTTAGTTACAAAAGTAATTACTTGATTAAAAATTCATCTTTGCTGTAAACATGAATATTCATGGTGGAAAATTCTTATATTTTATTAAAAATTCTTTCTTTTTGGTTTAAATAAATTATTTAACTCAAAATTTATCTTTCTTAGTTGAAAATTCGTATAATTAGTTTAAATTTCATCGTTTTTGATCGATAAATAATCTTTTGGGTTGAAAAATATTTTTTACTGAAAAATCAACTATTTGGTTACCAATTCTTTTTTTTTTTTTGAGATTCATTTTTTGTATGAAGATTCGTCATTCCAGTTGCAAATTAATTTCTCTGATTAAAATTTGAAGCATTTTGTTGTAAAATTATGTGTTGGATTAAAAATTCACCTTTTTCTGTAGAAAATTAATACTCTTGGTTGAAATTTTTAATATTTTGTTGAAAATTCGTTCTTTTTGGTTTAAAACTAAATTTTTTTTATTTGAAAATTTATCATTTTTAGTTGAAACTTATGTATTTTGTGGAAATTTCAACTTTCTTAGTAGAAATTAATCTTCTTGTTTTGAAAATTCATCTTTTTTGTTGTAAAGTCAACTATTAGCTTAAAAATGGGCCTAGTTTTTTGAAAATGCAATTTTACCTTTAGTTTGTAATATTTATGGATTTACTATTTTTTTCATTCAGGAAAAGGCAGGAAATTTTGAAATTGGGTTTTCACAGCAATCCTGAAATAAACTGGATTTGTTTGAAATAAGTATTCAATGATTTTTTTCGCAGAACATCCAGCTGCTTAAAAGAAGCATTGGATTCGTGTGATGCTGGAGATATTGTAATTCTTGGCAAGGGAAATCACCCAATCAGAGGATCTGGTAATTTGGAAGACGGAGGGATGATCAAGGGTATTAATTCTCGAGAAAATACGATTCTCTGTCCCAAGGAAACCGAAAGTGGCCCTTCCTTGTTAGATTTTTCCGGGGGAGAAGTAATAATTATTCCTATAATTATTAACTTTTTGAATTCCCTATTCATTCTTCACGTTTAGAATTAATTAAATTAATGTTTCCAGGTCGTACTCGAGAATTTGACTGTCGATTTAGGAGACCTGCAGGCAGGCGTCCTCGTTAGGAAAGGAACGGTAAAACTCGATGGATGTAAAATCCATGCCACAAATAAAAGTGTAATTAAAATAGGGATTGTAGTTCTGCCTGGAGCAAAACTTATTTTACAAAATACGACTTTCGTGGGACTAGGAACGGCTGTGATCGTCCATTCCTCTGGTGATGCAATTTTAAGCGAGTGCAGTTTCGAAGAGTGTATAGAAGGCATTCAGGTAATTCATTTTTCTAATAATACTATATTATTTATAATAGTTGATTATTTCATAAAGAAGAGATTTTTATTTCAAATAAAAAACAGCTGAATTAAAACAAAAAGAACGAATTTCCAACAAAATAGTTGATTCTTCAGCCAAAACAGATTAGTTTTCAACCAAAAAGGTGAATTTTTAACGAAATACATAAATAAATAATAAAGTAGTTGAAATTTCAATAAAGGAGAATACTTTTCAACCAAACAAGCCCAATTTTCAACAAATTACGTAACGTTCTAACCAAATAGTTGAATTTTTCAATGGATGCGATTTTAGTTCAGCTTTTGGTTGAAAATTACTTACTTTTGTTGAAAATCAAACTGCTTCGTTAAAAATGAGTTTTTTTTTGTTTTGTTACAAATTTGGGTTTTTAACTGAAAATTAAACTATTCCATGTTGTTTCGAAAATTATTATTTTTTTAGCTGTACACTCAACTATTTAGTTAGCACAAAGTTTTTTTTGAGAATTCATATTTTCGGGTTGAAAATTCAATTATTTTGTAAAAAAAATCCGTCTTTTTGGTTTGAAAAATCATCTTTTTGGGTTAAAAATGCAAGGTTTTCTTTGAAAATTAATATTTTTCGGTTAAGGATTCAACTATTTGATAGAAAATTCGTATTTCTGGTTCAATTCAACTGTTTTTTATGCAAATCTAAAATCATTCTTGACTAAAAATAAATTTTTTGTCAGAAAACTCAATTTTCTAGTTAAAAATGATTTGTCTTAGTAGTCAGTTTATTGAAATTAATTAAAATTAATTGAAATACTTCATTACTTTTTTTCATTATTTCTTCTTACCTGAAAATTGAACTATTTGGTTGAAAATTCAATTTTGCGGTTTTAAAATTCTACTTTTTTGTAAAAACTTCGTATTTTTGGCTTCAAAAAAAATACATTTTTTAAATGAAAATTTAACTATATTCTTTTTTGGTTAAAAATTACATTTTTGTGCAGAAAATTGAACTGTTTCATTTTTTATTAAAAAATTTTTTTTAAATGAAAATTTAACTATTCCATTTGTTGTTAAAAATGTATATATTTTAGTTTGAAAATGTATGTATTTTGTTGAAAAGTCGTCTTTTCTGATAGAAAATTAATCATGTAGGTTAAAAAATTGAACTATTTGGGTAAAAAATTCAATTATTTGGTTTAAAATTTAAATGTTTCGTAGAACATTTGTCTTTTTCGGAAGAAAAATCTTTGTTTTGAATAGAAAATTCATCTTTTTTGTAGAGATGTTCTACCATACCTTGTTCTTGGTAGCATACGAGCTTTTTTGTTTGTTGAAAACTCTTTAAAAAAAAAACGCCTTTTTAGCTTGAAAATTCATTTTCGTAGGTTGAAAATTTAACTATTTTGTAGAAAAAGTAATTATTTCTTTGAAAATTTAACTATTTTGTTAAAAAGTCATATTTTTGGCCTAAAATTCAACTTTTATGTTACATGTTCGTTCTTTTTAATAGTAAATTCGTATTTTTTGGCAAAAGTGTCGTATTTATTGGTTGAAAATTCATATTTCTTCGTTGAGAATCAACTTTTTTGTTTAAAATTTCACTCTTCCAAAAAATTCGTCACTGAATTTCTAACAAATTACGTAAATTTATAACCAAATAGTTGATTTTTCAACCAAGATTTATATAATTAAGTTTTCGTTTACATGTTTTTTGTTTCTCAAAATTTGTTACAAAATATTTAAATTTTGAAACTAAAAAGATCAATTTTTAGCCAGAAATAGAGTAGTTTAGTTTTTTAAAAAACTAATATTCTACAAATTAGTTTAATTTTGTACCAAATAGTTAAATTTTCAACCCAAGAATATAAATGTTCATCAAAATAGTTAAATTTGCGATTTAAAAAATTAATTTCCTAAACAAAAACGAATTTTTAACTAAAATTATCAATCTATAATTAAAATGAACCTTTAAGAAAGTATTTCAACTTTTAACCAAGAAGTTTACCGTTAAAAACAAAAAATGTATGCTTAATACTTCACCAAAAAACTATTTTAATTAAAAATAAAAAACAGTTGAATTTAACCAATAAAAACGAATTTCTAACCAAACACATGAATTATCAACTAAAACAGATTCATTTAAAACCAATCTGTTGCACTTTTGACAGCAAAAAATTTATTTTTGACCATTCTCAACATCCTCAACAAAAAAATTAAACTTTAAGAATATTATTTATTCAACCAAGGAGTTTAATTTTCAACGAAAAATCTAACGCTTGACATTTCAACAAAAAATATTTTAATTTAAAATTTAAAAAAATAGTTGGATGAAAACAATGTAAATGAATTTTTAACCAAATACTTTAATTCTCAATTATTAGCAGATTAATTTTCAACCAAACAGTTGCATTTTTAACAAAAATGGACGTCTTTTTACAAAAATATATCAATTTTCAACAAAATAATTAAATTATTTACCAAATTTTGCGAGCGGAAACTACGAATTTTCTACAACAGTTAAATTATAAAAAAAAATAACAAGAAAAGAAAATAATTTCAATGCATAACATTTTTAACAAAAGGAGTTTTTAAACAAAAATTTGTTAGTAGATATCGAAAATTTAAAAAAATGTTAATTAAAAATTAATTTTTTCAACTTAAGATTTAAATGTTCCAATTTTTGTTGGAAATTCATGTTTTTTGTTGAAAGTTCAAAAATTTGGTTGGAAAGTCGTATTTTTTGTTTGAAAATCCATCTCTGGTTGTAAATCTTTCGAAAGTTCAACTATTTCGTTAGAAATTCGTCTTTTTGGTAGAAAATTTATCTCTGTGTTTCAAACCTTAACTGCTTTTACTGAAAATTCAGTTTTTAAATTACAAATATATTTGTTGAAAATTTGTCTGTTTTGATAGAAAATTAATCTTCTTGGTTAAACGTTTATGTTTGTCATTAAAAATTCAACTATATTTGGTAGAAACTGAATCTAACTGCTAAAAGATAAACAATCTTGTTACAAATTTGGTTAAAAAGTAAACTTTTTTTTTAATTCGTTATTTCGTTTGAGGATTCACCTTTTTTGCCGAAAGTTCAAGTAATACAAAAGCAATAGACCGTCTTTATTTTACATTTTTATTTTTGAAATGTTTTTATTTTCAAACTCTTCTATGTGGTTACAAATTTAATTAATTTTAATTTTTCTCCTGCAAAATGTTTTATTACCAACTACACACTTTTAAATTTGGACTACACATAAGTTTAGTACTTGACAAATTTTATGACACTATTTTGAACCAACGAAAAAATGAATTGAAAACTTATCAATAGTTTGTCCTTTTTTCAGCTTCAAGACAACGCAAGACTCACTATGACTAACAGTTCTCTAACGAACTTTAAAGAATACGGAATTCGGTTGGAATTAGAAAAATATTCAAGCGACACGGAAAGCAAAACGGGCGGCACAGAATTGCTGGAAAACATTCCTGATATTTCTTTAGAAGGCTGCAAATTTGGAAATAACGGCAAAGGCGATGTTTTATTAAAATCGCAAACCGCTACTTCTTTGTTAGCAAAATCAGAAGCTATGATTTCCTGAGATAAATTATTTTTTAGCATACAAGGACTTTATTCAATTTTTTTAAATAATCTAAGGCATATTAGCAACTTGTTAAAAATGTAAAAGCAATTTATTTCAGCTGTAAAGTGCATAACGATTAATTAATTAATCGAAAATTTTAATTAAACAATTTCATGTATTTTATATTAATTGATGCATTTGTTACAATCTATTAAAAATATTTTTCTCGCCGAACGAGTTATGTATTTTTTTCTCTTTGTTATCTAATATCTACGTGGTTAAAAAATTATTGAAAATTCAACTATTTTGTTAATAATTTGCCTTTATTTTTTGCTGAAAATTCTAATCTCTTCTAAAAATGCGTATTTTTCGCTTAAAAATTCAAATATTTGTTTTTAGTTTAATATTTTTTTTTACTTTTCTTGGTTAAAAAAAAAGTTTTGTTATAAATTCCAGTCCTCAAACGAATCCGTTTTTTTCGCTTGAAAATCCAACTATTTTTTTGAAAAAGCAACTACTTTTTTCTAAGTTTAATTTTTTTGTTTGATAATTCGACCATTTAATACAAAATTCATCTTTTTGTAGGTTAAAATCTTGCTAAACTTTGCTGAAAATTTAATTATTTTGTTGAAAGTTCAACCATTTTGTTAATTAGTCCTTTTGGATTGAAAATTCATAATTTTGGTAGAAATGTTATGTTTTTCTGTTAAAAATCTTCATCTTTTTGACTACAAATTCAACTATTTTGTTGAAAGTTTAATTTTACTCTTGAAAATGTAACCGTTTTGTTGAACGTCTTTGTGCTTAGAAAATTCGTCCTTTTGGCTTAGAAATTAATTATTTTTGTTTGTGAAAATTCATCTTTCTTCGTTGAAAATTAACTTTTTTGTTAAAAGTTCTTTTTTTTCGTTAAAAATTCTATGCTTTAACCTAAAACTAAACTACTTCAGTTTGCTTTAAATATTATTCTTTTTCGGTTGAAAATTCAGTTATCTTATTACAACAAAAATTCTTGAAAATTCATGCTTTTGGGTAGACAATTCAATTATTTGGTAAAAAATCCGCCTTTTTTGTTTGGAAAATCATCTTTTGGGGTAAAAAATGCAAGGTTTTGTTTAAAAATTAATATGTTTGGTTAAGGATTCAACAATATTATTGAAAATTCGTCTTTGTGGTTCAGTTCAACTGTTTTTTTTTGTAAAATTAAAATATTTCTTAATAAAAATTAATTTTTAGTAGAAAATTCAACTTTCTGGAAGAGATTGATTTTTAGCAGTAAATTTATTGAAATTTTTCAAGTACTTTATTGAATTGTTTTAAATTATTTTTTTTAACTAAAAAATTTCACTATTTGGTAGATATTTCGTCATTTTGGCTTGAAAATAAATATTATTTGCTTTTCCTTTTTGGTTGAAAATTACATTTCTGTGTAGAAAATTGATATTTTCCAATTAAAAAACTTAATTGTTCTGTAGAAAATTAGTTTTCTTCATGAATTTTTTTAAATAAAAATTTAACTATTTCATGTTTAATTAAAAATTAATTTATTTTAGATACAAAATTGAAGTATTAAGTTAAAAATTCATTTAATTTGTTGAAATTTTGTCTTTTTTGAGAGAAAATTAATCCTATTGGTTCAGAATTTAACTATTTAGTTAAAAAAAGTGTGTATTTTGTTGAACATTCGTCGTTTTTGGTACGAAAACTAATCATATTCTTTGAAAATTCAACTATTTTGTTCAAAATTTGCCTGTTTGCTTAAACAATTAATTATTTTCTTAAATATTAAAGTGTTTGGTAGAAAATTTTTGTCTTTTTCGATATAATAATCTTTCTTTTGCATAGAAAATTCATCTTCTTTGAAAATTCTGTCACATTTTTGGCTTAAAAATTAAACTATGTGTTTGAAGTTTTTTTTATATAATTGAGCCATTTGATAGAAAGTTAATCTATTTGCCGAAAATTTCAACTAATTCGTTCAAAAGGCAATTGTTTTGGGCTGAACTTTTGTTTAATTTTGTTTAAAAGTTCGACGATCTGGTTGAAAATTCAACTACTTTGCTGAAAATTTAATTATTTTGTTGAAAATTTAATTCTTCTGATGAAAATGTAACTGTTTTGTTTGACACTAGTCTGTTTTTTATAGAAAATTCGTCCTTTTAGCTTCGAAATTCATATATTGTTTTTATTAAAAATTAAAAACTTTTCTTAAAAATTCAACTTTTCGGGTGAAAATTATTTTTCTTATCTGTAAATTTAAGTATTCAGTTTGATATTGAAAACGTATATTTTTTTTAATCGACCATTCGGTTTTTGTAGGTTGAAAAGTCAACTATTGGGTCAGAAATTCACCTTTTTTGTTGAAAATTCGCTTCTTTTCGTTGCTGATTTCTGAACCGTTAATGTATAAATTTAAAATCCTTTTTGGTTTAAAATTGATTTTTTACTTAAATAATCAACTATTTGGTTGAAAATTCAATAGTTTTGTGAAAAAAATCGTCTTTTTGTTTAAAAAGTCATCTTTTTGGTTAAAAATTCAAGATTTTGATTGAAAATTAATCTTTTTCGGCAGAGAATTCAAACATTTGGGTAAAAATTCGTCTTTTATAATTGAATTAAACTGTTTTACGCCTAAAATTAAAATGTTTCTTGATTTAAAATCACCTTTTTGGTTGAAAATGAAACTAATGTGATGAAAAAGCAATATATTCTGATTTAAAATCTTAGGAATTTAAATAATTTCATACTGAATGCAATGCGTTACATACATTAATTTTATTAAAAATAATGTATTCCTCTATTTTCGTGGAAAATCGTGAAAAATCGCTGAACTGCTGGAAAAAATTTCTGATATTTCTTTAGAAGACTGCAAATATGGGATTAATGGCGAATGCGATATTATAACGTAATCGCAAGTCAGTGTTTCTTTGTTAAGAAAATCAGAAGCAATGATTTCAAAAAAAAAATATTTTCCAGCATGCAAGGACTTTATACAAATTTTAATAATCTAATGGATATCAAAATCACGTTGAAAACGTAATAGCAATTTATTTCAGCTATAAAGTACATAACGATTGATTGAACAATCAGAAATTTTAAGGAAACAATTCCATACACAAGTATTTTATATTAATTGATGCATTCGTCAGAATCTATTAAAAATAATGTTCTCACTAAAAGAATTAAATCTTCTTTCTCATTTTAATCTACGCTGTCAAGAAAGAAAATGAGACATCATGAATATATTTCCAGACAAATCACATAGGACGTACCTACACATTATTTTCTTAAACCTAAATTGTGCTAAACTTTCCATTAAAACTATACAATTCTATTTTACACAATAATTCAGGATTTTCTATTAAGAGTCCGTATTTCGCCATATATATTAATGCGACTGCGGAGATCAATATAAATGCTTATTATTTACAATAATTGTGTCCTCAGAAATGGAAAAGGGATTTATAAAAACATTGCATCCTTTCCCTTGACTTGAATATTGAAAATTGGAAAATCTGAACACGCAACTATAACTTACACATCCCCGAGTTAATTTAACGTTTTTTAGACTTACGATGCTCATTTTTCGTGTTGAACTTTACATCCACCTTTTAATAAATATTAAACTTCATTTGCCAATAAAAAGTTCCGAAGATTTGCAGCGTGAAGATTTGTCGATGTAATTATTAATTTTTTGGGTCATATTCCCATGTAGCTGCAGAAGACAAATGCGCAGAAAATACTCAAAATAATGCAGACGATCACCACCCAAATTGGTATTGTATCTGAAAAAAATAAGATACATCAACAACGTGACGACTAAAATTTGAGAAAAAATTAAGTTTTTCTATGTCGCGATTTTTGTGCAAAAAGTAATGAAATAATCGTTTGCAAAAATGCGTTAAATAAAAAATAAAAAGGTGTATATCTTACCTGAAAACCTCAAAATTTACAGGGAATTTTTTCGAGAGCATGCTTATTTAAAAAAATATTAAAATAAATAATAATCATTCTTTAATTATAAAAAGTAGCTTCATATTACTGTATTAACTGCTTTGTAAAAAATCCGTTTTTTTTATTATTTCTTCTTGGTTGAAAATTCATGTTTTTACTTGAAAATGTAAGTTTGTTTTCCAACTTTTATTCTTTCTAGACTGAATAATATTTCTTAGTTAAAAATTTAACTCATGTTTAAAACTCGTATTTTTGGTTGAATTCAACTATTTTTGATTAAATAATGGTTGGAATTTCGTTTTTCTTCATTATATGTTTTAAATGAAAATTTAACTATTCCAGTCGAAGCATTAACTATTTTGTTGTAAATTAATCTTTTATTATTGAAAACTATTTTTTTTAACTGAAAATATAACATTCAAGTTCAATATTCTATCATTTGTTCAAAATTATTTCATAGGTTGAACATTTTATTTTTTTAACTAAAAATTTAACTATTGAATTTTTGATTAAAACAATATCTTTTTTAGTTGAAAATTTATAAATATTGTTTAAAAATAAAACTATTTTTCTGCAATTATTATTTTTGGCTGATCATTTTTTTTTGACTGATAATTCAATTGAATATTCCATAATTTTTGTTGAAAATTTATTTATTTGTTTGAACACTACATTTTTTTAACTGGAAATTTAAGTATTATATTTTTGGTGAAAAATTAATCGTTTTTGGTTGAAAATTGATTTATTTTGTTAGAATTTTAACTATTCCAGTTAAAGCTTCATCATTTTACTTCAAAATTAATTTTTTTTAATTAAAAATTCAATGATTCCAGTTGAAAATGCGACGTTTTAGTTAATACTTCGTCAGTTTTGTTAAAAAGTGATCATTTTTAAATAAACATTCAAATATTTGGTTTAAAATATATTTTTTAGTTAGTTGAAAACTCAAGTATTCCAGTTAAACATTCATCATTTTAGTTAACAGTTCATTTCCTTGGCTAAAAATAAAACTACTTGGTTAAAAGTTATTCTCGCTTTTTAAATGTTCTTTTTTCTTTTTCATTCATCTATTCCAGTTGAAGATTTATCATTTTAGTTTGAAATTCATCACTTAAGCGAATATTTCTTAGTTAAAAATACATCTATTTGGTATAAAATTAATAATTTTAGTTGAAAACTAAGATATTTGATTAAAAGTTCATCTATTTTCTTAAAAATGAAATATTTTTACTGCAAAAGTTAGCAATTCAAAGCGGTTTAAATTTAATTTAATACAGTACCGACATTAATTTTACCTAAATATGTACTGAATTTCAATTATAAGAAAGTAAAATAAAATCTTGTTTAAAATTTACTCATTTAATTTAGAATAAACTTTTACAAGTTTGGATTACTCTATAGAATAATCCAAACAATATATAAACAATATTGTTTAAAATCGGACATTGGTATTTTGAAAAATATAAATAAATTTAAAGAATTTTCACCAATTTTAACATATTTAGATTCTGTTAGCGTATTTAACACCAAAAATTTGCATTTCCAAATTAAAATCATTATAATTTAAACAAGATTTTTAAATCATTAAACAAATTTGGATTATGTTTGTGTTTATCTTTTTTTATTATTACACCATTAAGCCGTTTCCCTTTCGGGGTAGGCGTAACTCACTCGGTAGGGAGGGGAGTAGTTTTAAAATTGATAATTTCAATGTTATGTTAGCGTTTAACCGAATTTGGCATTTTCAAACAAAAATCAATACATTTTAAACAAAATTTTACAAACTTTTAACAATTTTAAATTATGCCACTGTTTTTCGTTGTAAATTCGTATTTTTAGTTAAAAAAATATATGTCAAAGAATATCATTCACGATGTTTAAACAATTCTAGTTTATTTTAGCATTCCAGATCAGAATTTTGTATTTTTACACAAAACACCATTAAGTTCAATAATTTTTGTTTAAATTAATAAAATATATCAGCTTTAAGAATCTCGAAGATTGTTAAGTGCTTTTCTTCGAAAATTGAAAGTTGTATGAAAAAACCATTGGATTTCAATAATTCATATTTTTTTTAACAATTTTAGGTTGCGTTTGAATTTTACATAGAAAATTGGCATTTACACACAAAAATCATTAATAACTTGAACAAGATTCAACATCTTCTAAAGATTTTGTATCATGTTAGTGTTTTTCATCTGAAATTGGTATTGTTAATTTAATCAAAATTTATATTTCATATTTTACACAAGAAGTTTGTATTTTTCTAAAGGTTAAGATATCAATTTTTATCAATTATAAAAAATATTTCCTTGTCCTTCTTTTCTATTATTTTAGATAGTAGATACTATGAAATAAAAAAAAAATTTGTATCAATATTAAGTTTATATATTAACTTAAAAATTGCATCAGATAAGACAAAATAATAATTGCGCGCGTAGCTCGTGTATTTTTTTCTTTAGTAAAATAAATGTTTTATAAGAAAATAATAAAAAATATAGATTTCTAATGAAAAAATTCAAGGAGATTTTCAGGTTTTCAGGTACAAAGCAAATTCAAGGAGTGGTTCTTATTTTTCGATTTTGTATATTTCGACGGAATCCTTTAGCTCTGTACAATAATGATCTTTAGACTATGTTCCAAAAATATACCAACACGAAATTTTTATTCTATAACATTCAGAAAATGGCGGAACCCTAAATTTAAAGCAAAATTACAATTTCCACAATTAATAAAAAAATTTCGTCAAGTTCTCACAAGAGGCAGATTTATTTATCAGAAAGCACGTGATGACAATTAAAATTCAAAATTTTGAAAAAATTAAAGATGGCCGCCCAAATTTTGTTTTTTAAACTCATTATTTCTTTGTTTCTCGGTGCCAAATTTTCAGGTGTCAATTAAAAGGCTACATTACTGTAAAGAAGTAACATATTTCGTATAGCATGAGTCAAAATTTGGGAAAATTCAAAATGGCGTTTATGATTTCTAGAATTAGCTCAAAATGTTATTAATAAAGCAAATTTTTGAAAGTTCAAATTTGAAAAAAAGATATGAAGTAAAAATTATTTGAATTCTTTAATGAAATTTATAGTTTAATGCTTCTCATACTGTGGAATAATTAACTATTTATTATTAATTAATTTTTTCAAAATATTAAATTAAATAGAGATTAAAATTTAGTTTCTCAAAATTAGGTAACATAAATTAATTATTTATTCGAAGCTTATAGAACTGAATATTGGGTATTATTTGTATAATGAAAGTTTATTTATATTAAATAACTCCTATTTCAATTACATAATTTTCTTAACGATTCTGATGTTGTGAAATGGATATCTGCATTGAATATTTGAATTTAAATGTACATGTGTCGTAATTTCTTCTGAAATTAGTATAAAGAATTATTAATAAATCTAGTTTTCACAAATTAAATACAAAATTTTTTTAAATGTAGAACAAAAATGATTAAAATGTGTAAATGAAAATGATACTTTAATGCTTTTTACGTTATGAACAGATTAGTTAATGATTATTAGGTGATGTTTTTCACAATTTTAAATTACATGAAGTTTAAACTTTAATTTCTTTTAATTAAGTAAAATCCATTGATTATTTATTTTAAGTTTATGCAATTGAATATGGGCCGTTTGTGAACGTTTAGAATACCTCCTTTTCAGTTACATTATTTTTGGTAAAGTTTTGCTATGTGAAATGAGAATCTGAATTCTGATTTCGAAATGATGTGCAAATATATTTTTATTTTTCCTGTAATAGTTTAAAGTGTTGTAAATAAATAAAACTTTTAGAAAAATGTAGGGTAAAAGTTACTTGAATGATTCACTGATTAATTACTTATTCGCTGCTTAGTTTTTTTTTTACAATATTAAGTAGCATAGAGATTCAAGTTTAATTTTTCTGTATTTGGCAACAAAAGTTAATTATTTATTTTATGGTGATGTGATTGAATATTTGATATAATTTGTATCATAAAAGTTTATTTATTTTTAACCTAACTCTATTACAATTATATGATTTTTTGAAATGCTTATGATGTTGTGAAATGAATACATGAATTCAATTTTCAAAATTATGCGTACATATGTTATTCGAAAATTGGGTTAATGATGTCAATGAACACAAAAGTTAGTTTTTTATTAATTGTAATTTTTTTCAAATTTTTTTAAATTTAAATTAGGGGCTATCTCATATTTAGGTGCTAGGGGGTAAATTTTGAAGAAAAAAATGAGTTAGTGTAGACATAATTTTTCAACATAGTTTAAAGATCATAATTGTGCCAAAGGACAGAGCCAAAGGATTCCGACAAAATATAAAAAAATTAACTGCATTAAGAAAGCTTAGAAAATTAAATAAAGATGAATATTAAACTCACATCTAAACGGCAAGCTGTGAACACAAATTCTGTTGTCGACTGAAATACTAACAACGGCAGTTTCGGCATTGCTTGTTATCGCAGGACCGTCATTTCTCGTTGGCAGAAATTCCAGGCCAGTAACGAACATGCTGTGAGCACCAGCCACATGAAGAACCCTCTGCAAGCTAAAGGCTATGAAGATGTCTACACTTCCCGAGAACATGGTTCCAACAGCCACAAATCGTCCATTATCTGATACAGCCAAAGCTGATAAAGTTTCTTGGAATGATGCGGATTTGACAATAAGTCCGGCTTCTGTATCCCACAATTGAAGATAACTAGGATTTTTCCCAACAGCTGCATTCGACAAAGTGAACAATTGGGTCTTGAGAGTTTTCTCCTCCGACTTCCTGAACCGGCATCTTTTGTACAAGTATTTTGCACTTCCTGGAGGATTCCAGGTGAGTTCCTTAGTTTTTGTACCGGTTGTCACATCCCAGAGCACAGCTCGACCGTCTTTGGCTATTGAGGCGAGGAGATCTCCTTCAGAATTGAAGTCCATATCGTCTATTTCCTTGGTGTGTGCTTCGAGGTCGTGCAGTTTGAGAAGTTGGGGAAATTTCCAGATTCTGACACGACCATCAGTTCCTCCTGTGACCATAACTTTTCCAGAGGGACTCACTCGCACGATTCTCTGCAGAGCTTCTTTTTCTCTGTGAGCAGAAATTAAATGGGAAGGTTATACTTCACGGTATAAAATGCTCTCAAAACATGTTGATTTATCATGAAAATAAGCGCTTTATTATATTGAAAATTAGGAATTTGATGTTTCACCTTGTACTGGTTCATGTCCAGTTATCATTCTTATACCTTCAATTGCAATCTCCACAAAGTAGTTGAATTTTCAATCAAACAAAATAACGTTCTACAAAATAGTTGAATATTCAACCCAAAACAATGAATTTTCAACTAAGAAAGATTTTTAAACCAAATAGTTGAATTTCTGACCGGATATCTTCGTAAATCTTCGCAAAAAATGAATTTGCCACAACGTAGTTGAACTTTTAACGAGACAGTTAAATTCTCAACCAAAGAGGATTAAGTTTTAACCAAAAAATTGCATTTTTATAAAAAAAGATTAAATTTATACCATATTTGTACTATAACTATCTGATTTAGTACAAATTATCAACAAGAGTTGATTTTTAGCCAACAAATATTTTCCAGTCAAGAAAGAAAAAAAAATTAACCAAATTTTTGAATTGTCATTAAAGCCAAAAAAAACTCAACAAGAGTTAAATTTATGACAAAAAAAAACATTTTTCACTCACGAAACTAAAAACGCCAAAAAAAGTTCAAAAGAAATTGTTGAAATTTCTGTTTAAAAAATGAATGTTCAACAACATAATTTAAGTTTCGACTAAAGACGATTAAGTTTCAAGAAAATACCAAAATTTGTGGAAAAAAGAAACTTTCCAGTAAAAAAGTTTATTTTTAAGCCAGAGAGATGCATCTTCATTAAAAAAATGGATTTTTAATTAATTTTCAACCCAACAATTGCGTTTTTATTAGAAAAAATATTAAATCTTTGCCAGATTTTTACTAAAACTATCTGATTTAGTACAAATTATCAACAAGAGTTGATTTTTAGTCAAAAAATATTTATCAGTCAAGACAGAAAAAAAATCAACCAAATGGTTGAATTTTCATTGAAGCCAAAAAAGAAAAATTTTCAACCAGGTTTATATTTATGGCCAAAAAACATTTTTCAGTCAAGAAAAGTAAAACGCCAAAAAAACTCCAAAAAAATAGTCGGAATTAAAAAAAATTTCAGCAACTCAATTTAATTTTCGACTAAAAACGATGAATTTTCATTTTAAAAATGCATTTTTAACAGAGTAGTTGAAATTTCAACCAGACAATTGACTTTTCACACAATAGCAATGATTTCTCAACCTAAAAAAAGATTAATTTTCAACAAAATAGTTGAATTATCAACCAAAGAAGATTAAATTTCAACAAAACAATTGCATTTTTATAAAAAAAAAAAAGATAAAATTTATAGCAGATTTGTACTAAAACTATCTGATTTAGCACAAATTATCAACAAGAGTTGATTTTTAGCCAACAAATATTTATCAGTCAAAAAAGAAGAAAAAACTACCAAATTGTTGAATTTTCATTGAAGCCAAAAAAAATCAACAAAAGTTAAATTTATGGCTAAAAACATTTTTCAATCAAAAAACTAAAAACGCAAAAAAAAACTTTAAACAAAATTGTTGAAATTTCTATTAACAAAAAACGAATTTTCAACAACACAATTTAGTTTTTGCTTAAAAACGATGAAATTTAAAGAAAATACTAAAATTTTTAACAATTATAAAAAAACGAGCTTTTAAGAAATAGTTAAATTTTTAACCAGACAGGTGAATCTTCATAAAAAATGCATTTTTAACAAAGTAGTTGCAATTTCAACCAGATAGTTGAATTTTAACCCAATACTAATCAATTTTCAACGAAAAATTTAATCGTTGATACTACAACCAAAACAGTCGAGTTTTCAACAAAATAGTTCAGTTTTGCATCAAAACACTCACATTTTTAACACAAAAAGATTAATTTTCCAGAAAGAATACCAATTTTTAACAAAATACATGAATAAAAGTATAACAAATTAATTTTCAACCAAAAAATGGAAATTTTCAACAAAAATATGAGTTTTTTCTACCAAAAGATGAATTTTCAATCTAAACAGATGAATTTTCAATCTAAACAGATGAATTTTCAATCTAAACAGTTGAATTTTCGACGAACAAAATTTACTTTTTAACAAAATATTTGAATTTCTAAATAAATAGTAGAATTTTTAAGCATCATAGATTAATTATGAACCAAAATATAATCGCAGACTTCACAATTTTAACAAAACATGCTTAACAAAAAACGATTGCTTTTATACCAAAATTTATAATTTTGTTTTCAAAAAGAAGAATGTTAAAAAAATCGTTGAATTTTCGGCCCAAAAAGATGCCTTTTTATCAAATATTTGAATTGAAGATAAATTTGCTAACAGAGACGAATTTTGTACAAAAAAAAAGAATATTCAACAAAAGAGTTGAGTTTTCGACAAAAAAGATACAGTTTTAACAAAAAAATTGAATTTTCAAGAACAAAGAATAAAACTAAAAAAGATAAGATAAGAAAGAGAAGACAGTGATGAAAGAAGAAAAATTGCAAACCAAATTAAATTTTCTGCCAAAATAGTTAAAGTTTTAACCCAAAAAAGACAAATTTTGAGCAGAGCAGTTGAATTTTCCATCCGAAAATATGTATTTTCAACAAAAAGGTTCATTTTTAATAAAATAGTTAAATTTTCAACCAAAGATCAATCTGAAAAAAATGAATCTTTTGCAAAACATGACTTTGTAATAAAATATTCGAAGTTTCAACGAAAAAATTAAATTGTCAACCAAAACACAATAATTCCAAATAAAAAATAGTATAGTAGACTTTACAATTAACAAGAAATTAACTTTCAACCCAAAAAGGTTAGATTTTATTATTGGGGTCTATTATTTCAGTTCTCGCATTTAACGAAAAACGAGAAAAAGGGTGAAATTGTTTAAAATACGGGGAAAAATAGTAATTTTTAAAAAGGATAAATAAGTGAAAGAGTTTGAAGTCTGGAATGTATGAAATAGAGAATTAGGAAATATAATTCCAGTTAAATTTAAAGCAAAGAGCGTAACTCACCCGAAATCTGTCTGAATACTATCCATAGACTTGACAATTAACTGCAACTTTTTGTTCTTAAGATTAAAATTGCTATCTTTGATTTCTTCTACCCTTTCGGCATTGTTTCCTATATTTTCCTCACTCCTTTCGCTCTTTTTTCGTTGTCTAAGGCCTTCCGGGCTAGGAATTCCTGACTTTTTCGGAATATCTCCATTTTCTAATGTTACTACTCTTGAGTGCACGTTGTATAATTGGCAGTGACTTTCTTGGCCTGCTACTATCCACGTTTTCTTTCCATCATTGTAGGTGGCACAATTCATCACAACACTAGGTCCTGTTTCATGTCGGGCTACTTCTTCCGCAATAAATTGAACTCCATCATGTGACAATTCAAAGATTTCCTACAAAATATTTTTAAAAATTTAGAAAATTTATTAATTAACGTCATTATGGGTTACACTCGTTCCTACATAATTTTATTCTACACAAAACTTTTTCTACATATAATATTTTCTACACATAATTTAATACTTTTATATTTTTCCTACGCAAAACTTTTTCTACACCAACTTTTTCCTACACAGAATTTAATACTCCAAACAATGACAAAAAATTACATTTCAATCAGAAAATACCATTATTGTATTACATTTTTTGGGAATAAATAAGTGTTTAGATAATTTACATTTGCCTTAACAATTGAAAATTTATTAAAAAGTCATGGTAAATATTCAAATTGTCCATTAGTAATTATTTTTAGGAAAAAGGCGACGGTAATTGCTAAAAAGTAACAATAATACGTAAAAATGTAGATTTTTAGGTGATATTTGGGGCACTACGGGAGGCTGGGGGTGGGTTCCAAATAAAACTTATTAGTATGGTTTCATTTCGTAGAAACTTCTCTTACATCCTTAAAAAACTTGGCAAGTTTCAACGAAACCCTGGAATATGAGTTCAATTTTTCGAAAATTCAAAATTTTCCGATGTTAATTGAATGGGATTTTGAAGTGCCCGGTGGCACGCGTTAATATTCAAATTTCTTAAAAATAAAAATTACGGATTTTCTTTCTCCCGAAATGGACATTTTTTGGGGGGAGGGGGGTGTCTTGCCCTTTAGAGTGAAACAAATTTTGCAATGCATTTTTGAACCACCCGTGTAAATTCCGTGCAGAAAAAAATAATAGTATTAAACAATATAAAATTCTGCGTAGGAAATCTAAGCGTAGAAAAAAATTTGTTTAGGAAAAATATAACAGCATTAAATTTTTTGTAGAAAAAATTTTGTGCAGAAAAAGTTTTGTGTAGGAAAAATATGATCAGTATACATGTGTACAATATATTTTGTGTATAATAAACTTGTCTCGGAACAGCCTTTTCCCCGTCATTATATACAAAAATATTTCTAAATCTCAAAAAGAACATTAAAAAATCGATAACATTTTATTAGTCCGTTCAAGCATATATAATGTTCTTCCACTTCTTACTCGGGTAGACCAACAATTGTGAATTTTAGATCCGTTCATATTTTTTGTAAAAAAATATAAAATTATTAA
>JAAAKG020201623.1:0-23480 GCA_010014905.2 Druon quercuslanigerum
TGTAGAGAGAGAGGGGGATTGAAGAGCGAGAGATAGAGAGAGAGGAGGAGAGAGGGGAGAGCAATTAACGAGAGGGACGCGAGAGAAAGAGAAGTGGAAGAAGCGAAGGAGAGATAGCTAATGAGAGGTATTAAAAGAGTGAATCGGTGGGATAAGCAAGGCAGAGCTAGGGGCGACGCAGCGTTACTCTGGAAGCGTTACCGTTACCGTTGCCCAGTTTTGCGAGTTCACACTGTGCAATGAGAAGTTATCACTTCAAAAACATATTTTCAAATTCTGCGAGAATAATACCGTAACAAATGTAAGTCAGAATTAAAATTTTTCAAGCAAAATTGGAATTTCGAATTAGGAAACCAGATCGAATCCAAAATAATAATAAAAATATTGCCGCGACGAGACCAATTATCAGAAATGTGGTCTCAATCACACACCAAAAACATCGAAACAAAAATAATTAATAGGTTGATGCGTAGAAGTGGATGTATTGTTACAAAAAAAATTCGGAAAGCCCAACAAAGAGCAATGGGTTATACAGAGAAATCACTAAACTAGAAATCACCTAAACCCACCAAAGGACAACACTCAAATTAAGTGAACCCTCGAACGGATGGATAATACATTATTTTGGGATGATAAAGATTCATCTATATTAAGCGGGTCGGTTTGCAAAAATAACCTCAGAAAAGGAACAAATTTAACAAAGTTAAGTTTTTTTGACAAAGGGAATGAGGAATCAACAATTTAAAACTTAAATTAGATCTTTTGTCTCATAGCTCTTCTGAAAGTATCAAGGAATTATTGGAATCTACAAAAATTAAAAATTAACACGATTGTCGTAACAAATAATAAAATCTCATCAAATGATGAGATAGGCTCGTTCTGGCGAAATAAAGAATAATTCAGACCATAGTATTTCATCGATGATTTATTTCATTTTTTTTTTAAATTACTAGTCTCTCGCCCCCAAATTAGCTGCCCTTGCCAGAACACTAATTTATAACTTTTCAATATCGGCTGAATCATCAGCAACTGCCAATTTATATTTCTCTTTTTTATGATAATGAAGGCATAATTCTCTGATTTATCAAAGAAAATTGGCAATTCTAATCAGAAGGAGCCTACTGTGAAATCACGATTGGAACTTCGTGACCAAGGAAAAACTGTGAAACCTTGTATCTGGAGACAAGAGCTGGAACTGTGTCAGCCAAGAAAGAGCAATTTAAAATATTTGCAGTACTGTAACTGTAATTTGTTGATTGTGAATTCTCTTTTGTTGAAACGCCTTCAGCTTTAACGAACACATTTTCATCGCTTATCTCGCGCTTAACACTCGATTTTTCTCATTTCTGAAAATTTGTTTTCTTCGGATCTTACATAGCATGATCGCAACATGGAATTTTCAATTATTTTTTGTGTGATAAAAATTAGAATTTTTGATTTTTTGAATAATTCAAAAAGCTTTTATGATAATCTTGTAGGGCTTTCAAAAATAAACTTTCTCCTTTCGTGGATTTTCATTTTTTGTTTTTTTTTTGAACTTTGAAATTCTCATAATCTGAAATTTTTCATTCTATCAAAAAAAGGAGTAAACATAAATTGTTCCAATTTTCCGGTATCACGAACGGTAACGAATTTGATGATAGATAATTTTTTTTTAATTGTCATTCGATGACGTCACACTTCATCCATAAACCTTAAAAATCTTCACAAATTATTAGTTTTATGCAGAACATGTTTTTTTTTTTAAATGCAAATGGGTCGTATCCTATGTTTTCGCGGTCGCTGAGTTCGAACCTCTGAAGTATTGCACTTTTTTTCTTTAAAATATGGACTTAATGGATTCTTCCTGCTGGAAGTAAAAAGATTCAAAAAGATAGAAAAGGAAAGGATAGAAAAGATATAGATATTTAATACTTCCCAAATGCACACTGTGCATCCCACACTATTACACTCACAATTGTCTTTCTTTCTCTATCACTGACTCTATCCCTTGTGCTCCCATGGAGCATTATTTTTAGTAAATTAGACATTCTTCTAAATGAATACCTGCCTTTGATTTCAATGACCTTATTCGTTCAAATACAAATCTCAAATTACATTAGTTCAAACAGTTGTCAGATTTCTTGATATGGCGCTTAAGGTTTCTTTCGCTTAAGGATATAGGAAAACTGGAATAATATGCAGTCTCTTATCCCTGTTGTCGAGCTAAATGTGAGATGAGCACATAAAATTTTAGCTGATCGTTTCTGGCAAATGGTCCAATTATTTGATTAGGAATGGGTGCAGGTTCCCTAACAGCGGAAATTCCCTACAAATATTTGGCGAAAGGTCATTTCATGTATTTTTTTTTTCTTACTTTTATTCATAACCATTTTTCCTTTTCTGTTTTTAGGACGATAATGATTTTTGCGTCTATTTTCTCTTGTCGTTGTTAAGGCCTGTAATGTTCAGATTTCAGAGATACGCTTCTTTCTTTACTGGACCATTTTCCCTTTATATCTTATGTGAAGTATTAGCGCCTTCCTATTTGCCATATCTATACATCTACCTTGTTCTAAAATTAAATTCTTAATTAAACTCTTGTGCAATGCCCTACACTATCATAAAGTCTTTGAAATCTCTTAACATTTCTTAAAACGATCTAAAGGCTAAAAGATTTAAAAAAATAGTTTATTTTATTGGAAGGAAGAAATTGTTGCCTTTATTAATAAAGAATCATTTGCAATTGATGCGTTTCTATTCAGGATTACAGGTGACCATTAAAAATCCTCGTTTGGATAGCGTATAAAGGCACGACGAACGCGTATATGGGCATTACGAATCTCTGCTGGTTCGAAGGGCAGGCGAAACAAACTGTTAACCGGATCATTCTCGAATATCGGTACAGTCTTATTGGCATCGTTGTCATTTATAAGTATTTTTACTCTTCCGAAGCGATTATTAAGATCCGTTCTACGAGCCATGAATGGAAACAATTTTTCTGTTATTACAACTCCTATGATGGAGTCGTGATCTTCATCTACTGCAACTTCATGAACGCGTGATGCCAACTGTACAGGTGCACCTATCACATAAGCTTCAAAGTAATGAACATTCTGAACTTCAATGGGAAGAGGATGAACTGCGTCCTCTTTGTGCCTCATAAGCGATTCTACAAAAACAAAATATGAACAGGAAGTTATGAGGGTGGTTAAAGGATTTACAGGAATTGCATTTTTTATTAATCCATTTTCAGAGTTGAGTAAAAAAAGAGTTTAATGATTGTGTTGTGATTTGTAGGTGGACAGACACATCATGTAAAAATAGAATAATTGTAGTGTAATTGGATGACCTATCTATGAGCGTTGTCCCACCTTGCTACGAATCAGAAAAAAAGAGCGAAATTTGAGTTTTAGCAGTTAAATTCAAACTAAAAAGATAAAAAAAGTCCAGTAATCGAGAACTACAAAGAAATGATTGCGCAAGTGGCTTCCACTTTATCTTTGTTTAGATTTTGGGAATAGCGTTTGAGAACGCACACTTAAAGGACAGAGTCAGCGGGGACGAAATTCCGCTCGCTCCTTCTGAGTCGGGACGCTCGTATCTGTCGAGCACTTGTATCTTTGAATCTCGTATCTTTGGAGTTGGATGTGCTCATTTATCTAAAAGTTTAATTTTTCCAAATATCTGCGGAGCCCTACGACTTATTGATAAGCATGTACGGATCTTGCTACTAATCAGAAAAGAAAAACAATAGTTGATTTTTGATAGGTATTTATTTGTTGGAATGTTAAATCTTCCGGAAAATGGGTTTTTGTTCATAAATTGCCTTTGGAGTTTTAAGACCTTTTTTGTTAAATTCCGAATTTCAAATAAAAACAGTTAAAAGAGTTGATATATTTCTTGACACGGCGCTTGTCAGTGTTTGTTTAGCTATGAATTTCCGTCCATGTGTGGGAGTGATTCTTATCTTACCATTTTAATGCAACAACACACCTGTACACAAGAGCGATCCCTGCCCCTCCCTTCCCCTCCCTTTCACCTACCCTCACTTCCATTTTCCCTCCCTCCCATTCCCCTCCTAAAACTACTAAAGGGGAAAAAACGAACGTGTGGTTAGCGGCGACATAAGCGAAGGTAGCAAATTTGCGTTTCGTTTTGCCCTAGGTAGTTTTTTCCTTCCACTCCCCTTCCTTCCTTTCCTTACCCATCCTTCCCTTCCTTTCCCTCCATTTTCCTTACTTCCCCTTTCCTTCCTTTCCCTTTCTTTCCCTTCCCTTTCCTTTCCCTGCCCCAACCCTTATAAAAAACCACCAAAAGTCACTAATTGAATTAGTAGAATTGCACTAATGATTGGTAAAATTTTACTAATTTATATATAAAGAGAGTACTATGCGTTAAGATAAAAGCAGTTACTTAAATTTTGAACGTTTTCGATTAGAAAATCAATATACCGCAATTAAGAAGCCAACTGAAATTATAAATATTATATTTACCAGCAGGATTAGTAAGAATCACTAATATGAAACAAAGAATATCCATTAGAGTCCTCATTTTTTCCTAATATGTAGACGAAACGAACATAAAATATAAAGCATTTTACTTTCAGAGTATAACTCAAAATTAATCTTTAAAGTGTTTTAATAAATATTATAATAGTCCTTATCTATTACGCAATTAACACTTGTTTTGTACTTCGTTCGTTTTTGTTCAATTAATCTGTCAGTGTTTATAATCATTACCTGTTAATTAATTAATTTAATTGATCTGTTTCTCCAACACTGAAGTCAATAAAACTTCTTTTAATTCACGAAATTGTATGTCCGATTTGAAGGGGAAAAAAACTTGATAAGGAATAATCGAATTAATGATTTTACACTTATATTTTTAGAATTTAAGAATTTTAATTAAAAAGAGTACTAGAACTTTAATAATTGGATAACTTAAAATTCAAGGTAATTAAAATTGTTGTAAGTCTTTAAAATGGAACAATATATAATTGCAAAATTTTGGATTTATATTAAAAGTGTTTAACAATATATGATTTAAAACTTTTTAATAAAATGAATGGGGCACATAAAAATGACTAATGTAAATATAAAATTTAATAGGGTTTATTAATTAGGATTGTTACTTAAAATTCCAACCAAGCTGATTATTTTTATACTAAAAAGACGAATTTTTAATAAAATAAATAAATTTTCAGCTACAGAAATAAATTTTTAACGAAAATGATGAATATATAACCAAACAAAATGAAATTTTAACAAAAATATTAAAATTTTAACCAAAAACATAAATTTCTTATCAAAAAGATGAATTTTAAGCCATGAAGATTAATTTTCTACAAAGAAAGACGAATATTTAACAACAAAAATGAATTTTCAACGCTGAACAATAATTTTCCAGAAAAAATGAATTTTTTACGAAGTTGTTGAATTTTTAATGAAAAAATGAATACTTTTTAACTAAAAATTCTATATTTTGATTTTTATTTTAAAAAAACATCAATTTAAAAAAAGAACACATTTTCAACTAAATATGTATATGAATTTCCGATAAGAGTTGAATTTTGAAACTGTAAATTTTAAATCAAACATGAAATATTAATAAATTCAGTTAGTAAATGTTTTCAAACGAACAAGTTGAGTTTTTAACAAAATAAATTAATTTTAAACAAAATACATCAATTATTAACCCAATAGTTGATATTTTCAACGATAAAATAATACTCTTCAATTAAATGTCGAATAACTTAATTATCGTTAAAAAAAAATTAATTTTCAATTAAACAAAGACCGAGTTTTCTACGAAGAATTGTAATTACCAAGATCAACTTTCGACCAAAAAACACTAATTTTACCAAAATACATGAATATTCCGCTAAAAAAGATAAATTTTGAACTAAAAAGGTTACCGTTAAATTTTTTTTCAAACATTAACATTCAGCCCAAAATACGATTAAATTTCAACCAACAATATTAATTTTCCCGTAAAATTACGAAATTTCATAAAAATATTGGAATTTCCATCCAAAATAAAGTATATTTTCTAAAAAAAAAGAATCGTTTATTTTTTCAAATATTTCTGTTTCTTGATATTTTATAAAGTTTTAAAATGTATATATTTTATATTTTATTCTTTCTCATTTTATTCTTCCTAAATTTAGGCTGAAAACTTTCTTTTTCTTTATGGTTCTCAGAAGTATTCGTTTTCTTGTCCTTTGCCTAACTTTCAAAGTCACAAAAGAGTTTAAAAATAATTTCTAAAACGTACAAGTGAATGTCCCAAGTCTGATTTTGGTTACATAATTTAATTTTTTGTCCTTTTTCCTCGAAGAAACTGTCCTCAATAAAGGCTTTTTTTTTAAACCTTCCACAAAATTTGATATAGTTCTCCAAGAATTTGTGTTTATTGAATATCAATCCTTAGCATCCGCGATTAATAAAGCTTCTAAGTTTTATAAATAAATCGCAATCGTCTATTTCATACCCAATTTTTAATCTTTTTAATTCCTCAAGAAAATACGCGAAAATGAGTTCCTTATTATTTCGGAATTTAGTTGGCCAATTGCTTTTCATTTGAAAAGGCTTTTGTATCATTCTGAAAGAAAAAGAAGGGGCTGGACTTTTTTGATGTTTTGAGTGATTGTAGCATTCATAATCTGTACCTTTTGAAACGATTTTAGAATTTTAGAAAACACCTCATTTTTCTTTTTTATTATTGTCTAAATAAATTTTTTTTTAATCTGCCTGCCGCGCGGGCACATCCTTATAACGCGCTATGCGCGCGGCTCGCTTTGCTCGCAGGCTTCAGCGCACCTAGGTCGCAAGCCTTTACTATTTTTTTCTTTGGGTAGAAAATTTATATTTTTTGTAAAAAAAATCCATCTCTTTTGGTTTCCATTGTATTTTCTTAATTTTAAAGTCTAGTAATTGCACTATTTTTTTTTTTTGGATATCCTTGTGAAAGGCTAAAGGGTTGCTAACGAGATGAAGGAAGTATGTGGTACGCGGGTTTATTTCACATGGTCCAATTTTTGAAGTTCTAATCCTTCTTTTTAATGAAATTGTTGAATTGTCAAAATTTAGGTCTGAAAATAATAATTCTCTTATACCTTATCAAATTTCTCCACTTTACATTGTACACAGAATATCGTAAATTAGAAAGAGATTTATTGACTTTAGTCTTGGAAAAACAGATCAATTAAACGAAAATTTAATCATTTTTAATTTTATATGAGATAACGACTATTATAACATTTACTCAAATATTTTTATGAAGATTTTTATTAACCTCAGTGCACGAGAAGCACTTAATGACATACAAACAATTTCAATTTACGTACGAGATAATTATATACATTCTAATATATACTGACACACTTTGAAGAACATTCATAAGTTATACTCTTACCGAAATTCTTCATAACTTAATTTTCTCTACATATTTCAATAAAATGAGAAATGTAATGTATATTTTGTGTGTTGCATTAGTGATTTTCACTAATTTTCCTGGTAAATATAATGCATTTCATTTAATGTGTCGTACTAATTGTGGTATATTAATTTGCTATTCAAATTCGTTTAAAATTATAATAACTCTTTTTTTCTCCTGATGCACAGGACTATCCCTTTATGCAAATTAGTGAAACTTTATAATCATCAGTGTAATTTTACTAATTCGATTAGTGACGGACGACCAATTGTTTAATGTAAACATGGAATTTTTTGACTAATACCTTTACTAGGTATAGATAATTAAAAGAGGATACATGGCTAATAGAAAAATTTGATGAAAAAGTCGATTTTTTAATATTTTCGACGCTATTGATAACATAAAAAGACAGTCTTGTGAAACTTTTAATTAGCTACGTCACCTTCAAGAATATAACATATATCTCAAAGTTATTGCTTTAAAATGAAAAGATAAGAATCATTGTCACACGCGCCATAAAATTTATAGCCAAGATAATACTACAAAGTGCTGCGAAAAAAAATCTGTGAACTGTTTTAACTGATTTTATTTTAGACTCAAAATTTAATGAATAAGGTCATTAAGATTAAAGGCAGGTATTCATTTAGGAGAACTGTAAATTTCCGCAAAAATCATTGGAAGTAAAAACCATTATATTATTACTAAAAAATTAGTATTTTACTGCAAAAAATTTATATTGTTACTATTAAATACCAAAGACCCATTAGATTATCACCTTAGTAAAAAGTTCCATCAATTCTTATAAGTAGGTGATATGGATCCACAGACCTTCCCCTGAGCATTAACGCACCTTAATTGATAAAAGAGTTTCAACAACTCAAGGTCATTAGGGAGTTCAAAACCACACTTTCATTCGCCAATGTAAAGCGATTGTGTATTGCTAATGAAAAATGCAATTTCTCGAAAATAATTTTTTTAAAAAGCCAAGATTATTACTAGCATTCTGAAATTTTATTGAAAACTTCCATATTCTTAAAATTTGATACTGTAGGTCCACTAGATTTTAATTAGAGATATAGTCATTTTCCTAAAAATTTATTCTTGCGAAAATTAAAATGTCTGCTAAATGATTATCTATAACTCCAAAGATACGATCTCCAAATATAAAAGTGATCCAAAGACACGAGTACTTCTTTCACGGTATTATTTTTCGATATCGACAGTTAAATTCGATCTTTTGTCAGATAAACGTACTGCAGCGTTTATATCAAATTTAAAGATCTAATTTATTCCTGGGGTTTATTGTATTTCTACTAAACTATAAGAATTGATCCGTTTGACCTACCAGACTTTGATTGACAAAAGAGTGACAACAACTCAATTTTATAAACTTGACTGCTTTTTTAACATGACCTTAATTATTATTATTATAAATCAAGAATGAAATTCCTGCAAAATAGACAACAACAGTATCAACTTCATGCTCATACTTTCTTTTTGCAGAATCAGTTAAGTCGCATAAAGATAACGCAGTTCATCCTCTTCCTATTGACCTTGAAAATGTTTATTGCTACGAAGATTATGTTACACATGCACCCAGACAATTAGGAGAACGTTTTCGTGATGTAGCAATAGACGAGAATCACAGATACATCATTGGAGTGATAATAGAAAAATATTTGTATCCATTCCTAGTTCGTAGAGTGGATTTTAACAATCGCTTTGGAAGAGTTATAGTACTTATAAATGGAAACCATGCCAATGAGACTGTCCCGATATTTGAAAATAATCCTTTCGAAATTTTGTTTCATCAGCACATCGACTCAGTATACGTTCGTGCTGCCCATATATCTGTTGGCCGTGTCCATATACGCTTTCCGAACGAGGAGTTTTAATTGCCGTCATTAAACATCAAACAGAACACATACATTGTAAATGAGTATTTAATAATAAAGGCAAGATTAATCAAACATTTTCATTATACTTTTTCTAAATTAAGGTTCCTTTTTGGTTCTAGATTTAATAATAATTTTAAGCTCATCAAATCATCATCGTCAATTTTAGTGTTATTGTTTCGGATTCATGAGACCTTATTATAAGTTGTATAAATGAATTGAACAGTTTCAATACTTTTAATGAAGGCCACTCTCAGCAAAGAGTAATTTTTATTGCAAATATTAAATAAAAAATAATCGATCATGTCAAATTTTTTGAAGATAACGGGTTGAAAAAGTAAAAACAAGGAAAAAAATTTTTTTTTTTATTTTCTGTTGAAGGGTCTACGGTCTGAACGTCTTAACAACGTTCCGTAGTAAAACTGTTACGATTTTTGTGTACAGTATTTAATTTGGAACTACGTTTAATCTTGAAAGCTTTTTTAGAATGATTAGATTTAGAAGATTTATACTTTAAAAAATTTTAATTGCTGAATGGTTGTAATGTCAGGAGATTTATTATGTAATCGTACAAAAAATTGTCTTATCATTTTCAATGTTAAATTATAATATTTACTATGTGACACAAATTTTTAATTGTAGTATATTAAAAACATTTTAAAGGCTAATCATTAGATATGCTCTGACTGAAATACTTCATAACTTATATTGGCTCCCTCTGCATATGAGAAGAAAATAAGGACTGTAATGGATATTTTGTGTTTTGCACTTGTCATTTTCATTATTCAGGCTGGTAAATATAACATATATAATTTGAATAATCTTGTAAAGAAGTCGTAAAAGAGGGGAAAAGCTTTGCGGATTACACAGTAAAATTTGCTAACCTTTCTGCTAACCCTCGTTCTCGTTCGCGCTCGTTGCTTCTTATAGTGCGAAACCATAAGCAGCGTATGATAGCTATCAAACCTTTATGTGACTAGATTGTTACCAGTTATCTAGACATTAATGTAGAAGATGATTTTCACTTTCTGCAATATGAATACCAACCAAAAATCTACTTTTGCTTTTCTTTTCCGATTAGTAGCAGAGTACGCAATTGCTTATATGTAGGTCGTACCGATCCGCAGTCATTTCTTTAAATGTTTTAAGATGTGTGACTGTTTGCACCTGCAATTAAAAATACAAACATTGAAGTAATTAGCACCACCTTATATGTGAATTTGCTCTCTTTCATAAATGTAAAGTGCTGGTAACTTGCTAAACATAAATGCAATTCCCTACAAATAATTTTTGCACAAAGCCACTAAATTACAACTACCAATCCGATGTTAATATAAGAGATTTAACAGCTCAAGGTGATATTAATATTTAAAATAATACTATGTTTATGAATTTTATTTCAAATATTAATCAAAAATGCAATCGTGGTAAATCATGCAATAACCTTATTAATTTCTTGCATATACTTTCTGTTTGTAGAATCTCTCAAGGAGCGTAAAGAAAATGCAGTTCATCCTCTTCCTATCCAAGTTGATAATGTTCATTTTTTTGAAGCTTATGTGATAGATGAGCCTGTGCAGTTAACACCACACTTTTATGATGTAGCAATCGATGACGATCAAAAGTACATTATTGGTGTAATGATAGCAGAAAATTTGTTTCCATTTATGGTTCGGAGAGCGGATCTTGGTAACAGATTTGGAAGAGTCAAAGTACGCATAAATGGCAACCACGCCAATGAGACGGTGCCAATATTTCAGAATGATTCTCTCAATAGCTTGTTCCGCCAGCATTTCGAACCAGAACAAATTCGTGCTGCACATATAAGCGTTCGTAGTGCCTATATACGCTATCAAAACGAAACATTGTAAATAATTCTGTGATAATAAAGGTTTAAGCTACCAGCAATTATTACGCATATGCCATGTCAGCTAGAACTTTATTTGCAATAGTTACATTTTCAATATTAACGTTCCAGAGTAGGCTCAGAAATCGAAAACAATTTTTTTGTTATTTCCTGGCTACGACAAACCTTTCCAATTCACAAAAATCTGAAAAGTTACAGCCTTTATACCTGTAATAATATTCAATTTAAATATTGATTACATTACTACAAAAGCGAATATTTAAAGTATTAAAAGTCTTCTACATTTAAAGTATTAGTAATTAAAAATAAATCATTTTTAATTTATCAAACTTTGCCATTATAATATATCTTAGCCGACGCTGGGGGTCACATCATGCGGGATGGTGGTGATTGTGAGCTGCGAGATGGTCAGGCAAATATCGCTAATAAAACAGTTGGCCAGCAACAACATCTGCGACCAACGGTAAGCAGTGGAACATTAAATGTTCCTGCTGAGAATGCTTTGGCGAGAGATGCTTTTAGCTTTTGTAAGAGAGAATGACATGAGGAAGGTGAATGACATCAGGTCTAATCTACACATCACAGAAGACCAAACAATGAAGACCAAGCATGAGGTTGATTTGGCGTAGAAAAACGATGGCAATGAACACTAGTTGGAGGAAACCGCGATACACAGTCAAACAGGGTCAATTAATTTTCTTCCTCAACCTGTTGATGATCCAACACCGCCACATCCTTCCGAGGTGGATGGTATTATACAACCAGAGGCAGAAGCAGAGATTCAGCAACCAAAAAAACGACGACAATGGACATACCATATGAACAGAGATGTTATGCGCCTTTACTTTTTTGCTGAGAAATGTTTGCATAATCTGGCAGATTAAAAACGCTCAATATCTGTGAACAGATTGCTTTTGGCGGTTCAAATTGTGGCCATCAAAATGGAAGTGGAACACCAGCTTCCTATTAATAAACTCCCCTTGGAAGATGTGGACAATATGGATACCGAAATCCCAGAAAACTACAGACCTTAAAAGGAATTTTGTTCATGCTTCACTAGAGCTTAGATATGTAGAGCCAACATTAGGGCTTCTCTGCCCAAAATTAATATCACAAATTATCTGCGTGCACCAAGGGGTGGCCAATTTCAACACTTAGGGGTGGGTCTTGAGATCCTGGGGTGGTGCTATTTTTCAGCAACAAAATAAGCCGCCAACCGCTTGTCGATAACTCTCTATGTTCCCGAAATTGCTCTCTGGTGCTGCCATGGTGTAATATCGCCAAGGGGTGGCCAATTTCAACACTTAGGGGTGGGTCTTGAAATCCAGGGATGGTTCTATCTTCCAGCAACAAAATAGCAACAAAATAACCCGCCAACCGCATGTCGATAACTCTCTATGTTCCCGAAATAGCACTCTAAGGCTGCCGTAGCGTAATACTGCCAAGGGGTGGCCAATTTCAACACTTAGGGGTGGGTATTGAGAACCAAGGGTGGTTTTATCTTTCAGCAACAAAATAACAACAAAATAAGCCGCTAACCGCTTGTCGATAACTCTCTATGTTCCCGAAGTAGCACTCTGGTGCTGCCGTAGCGTAATACCGCCAAGGGGTGGGCGAGTTCGACACTTAGGGGTGGGTCTCGAGATCCGGGGGTGGTGCTCTCTTTCAACAACAAAATAGCAACAAAATAAGCCGCCAACCGTATGTCGATAACTCTCTCCATTCCCGAGTTAGTGCATGTTGCTGCCGTAGTGTAACATTACGGTACGGCGCAACGCGTTTCTCGGAAACGGCATGAGCGACAAACTTAATTTTTGCGCAACAAATTAGCAACTAAAGAGCAACAAATTACGGCACTAGTTTGGATCCTGCCCTTCGAAAATGCTGCCGCAACTTAATTTACGTGTGTTAATCTATTTAATATTGAAATTAAAAACAAATTTACCAGGCTCTTTTCCAGACTGATAAAATACACTGACATTTCCAGGTTTTTCCAGGAAGTTACAAATTCCCTGAAAATTTCAGGGTCTCAAGGTTTTCTAGGTAGGATAGACACCCTGACTATTGTTCATAATATTCTGATTCTCGTTACCATTCTCAGAGTAATATAACCGGCTAAGAACTGTCTTCTTTTACTACCATCCCTCCTCGATCTAAAGGAAGTAAAATTGTTGAGCGACTACAAATGACAATTGAATTTTTGATGAGTGATTCTTTAATAGTTTTTTATTCTCTTTCATTCTGTGAAATCTATAGTTTCTTAGCTTTTAATTGGTACGGAAACTTCTCAAAAATTAATATCAGCGTTTCCTAATGCATCGAACATTTTTGAATATAGTTACAGTATACAGGAATCGTCCTTTCTTTTGCTGAATAAAATTCGGTCTCGTCACAACCGAAAAACAAAAGACATTCACGTGCATAGATTTTCATTTGTTTCTCATATTGTAGTAAGAAGCAAAAGGCAATCACATAGAGTGACATTTGTTTTTTCAGTCTCCTAAGAGAAAAAAAGCAGTCAACGTGAAGTGTTTAGAATTCTTCTGTGTGTGTTTTCTGTAATTTCTTGCGTTTCGCTTTTGTTTCTTAGTCGTATACATTTATAAATTGAATATCCTTCTTTTCTGTGGTGTTTTTTTCATATAATTCAGGTTATAAGTTCGTTTGCAAGTCTCTTTGCGAATCGCTGATTTCGAAGCAGAGTGAGATCTCTAAAGAACTTTCATAGTCATCTAGCACTGACCATGTCTTCGATACAAAGTTTTCGCAGCTGATGTGCAAATCCTTTCCGTAAGGAGAAACATCTAAGAGGAATCAATCTTAAGCTTCTAATGGGAAATCAGCAACTAGTGCTTCTTGATTTGCCGAAAGGCAGGAAATATGTGGGGTTTGTAGAAAAGAATGTAAAAATCTCAATTTACAGCTATCCAGAGTTATAGAAGAGCCTGGTATTAATGTAGAGGAAGAGGTAAACGAGGACACAGATTTTTGCTTACCAATTTGAAACGAAAAAGAAGGATTCAATGATGAGTACCACTTAGCGGGACTGGAAGTCCTGAATCAAATAGAAGAAAAATTAGAGCAGAAGGATTCAGAAAATATTTGTCTACTCACCCCTGCGCCTAATTCTTGGAATCGTAGACAAATCATACGAGAATTCGGTGCATCTAAACGTGAAGCCAGAAAAGCTAAAGAGTTTTGACATTTCCCTAATCTGAGCGAGAACAAAAATTAGCAGAAGAAAATGAAAATTTGGTAATGACCTTTTCGAAGATAATGAGAATATTCGAGAGATGCGAGGTAAGAAAGATTTCCTATCTGTCAAGAAACTAGGCGGTACTTGTGAGTAAGTACAGTCCAGACCAAAGCTCTGTGTTTTAGCTGGAGTAAGTGGAACTCACAATGTTAGTGTAATCGTTTATCATGAAAACATAAATTTAATGTTGAATGCGATTAATATTAAAAATTTAAGTGAGGAAACTGACAGAAAATTTTTAGATTATCATGACTGCCTTAAAGAAATACTGTGCATTGTATCCACTGACGCTTGTCATTTTAAGGAATGCGAATCTTGTCCTGATATTAAAAATTTTTAAATGTAACGGACTGATCTATTGGACGTGAATAGTATCAACCCAGTGACATATCAAGTTTGGTAGAAAACTGATAGAAGCACGTTGAAGACCGAAATAGCAGACGCTGATGCTTTCATCGAAGCACGTTGCACTAAACTTAGAAAGCTGAAACCTCACGCATTTTATGCGAGACAACAAGGTTTGTTTCTAAAGCACCTTAAAGTTATGCGGAAAGAAGGAGAAAATTTAATTTTGTTTGTCTTGGCTGAAAATTATGCTTTCGTCATTCTAAATGCTGTACAATTTTTCCATTGGAATAATAATCAAGCAACTATATTTACAGTAGTTATTTATTACAAAGATGGAAACGAACTGAAGCATTTTAGCATACCAATCATCTCAGATTGTTTAATTCATGACAGTGTAGCTGTGTACACATTTCAAAAGGTTATCAACAAGTACCTCAAGAAGAAATTTAGCATTGTTAATCAAATTTATTATGTGACAGATGGAGCTGCGCAGCATTTTAACAATAAATATGCTTTCATAAATCTTTTAAGTCACAAAAAAGATTGTGTAATTTCTGCAGAAACGCATTTCCAGGCAACTGAACATGACAAAGGTCCAAGTGACGGGATTACTGAAAATTTAAAAAGATTTGCGGATGAAACTAGCTTGCAGCGCTCAGCACAGAATTCAATCCTAACTGCGATAGAGTTATTCGAATGGGCTAAAAATCATTTAAAGAAAACAGCAATTCTTTTTATTTCGAAAAAATATTACATAGAGATGACTAAAAAACTAGAAGCTAAAATACCACGCATTTATTCCAAATGAGAACAGACAATTGAAACTGAACAAAACATCATTCGCAACAGAACATGATCTCTTCCAGAAGACAGTCAAAAACGGAGTTATGACGATTTGAAAATTCTCGTTTTGCCCGGTGGATGCAAATTTCACCCCCTGTAGTTCGAGGAGGGATGGTAATGAAAGTGTGTAAATTGTTAAGTATACTACTGTCATATAGGCAAACAAAAAAAACTTTTAAAGTTGGGGCAGTTCTGGAATAATGCCCCAGGTATAGCTGTTTAAATAGGAAATCAGAAATAATGCTCAGTTACCTGCTGTGATAGTTTTCACGTCAACAACAATCTGATACTATTTAAACAAATTTAATAAATAAAGTCATTGTTTGTCCATGGTTGAGTAGACAATCGTTGTTTTTTGCTTCAGAAGCAATGAACAGTATGTCGCGTTCGTGCTTGCCTTTTATTATGTAGAATTAGGCACCCATTGTTTATTGCCGAAACAAAAATATAGTTAACAAATTATTTATTTAAATATTTTTCAATTTAAAAATGTTCATTTTTAGGCTGGCGATTTGGCAGAGGATCTCAAATTCCAGGTACCCTTTTTATCATCTTTGTTGTAATCATCCTTTCACATAAAACAGCAAAATAAATGAATTTTAAAAAAATTACTTATATTTTGAACTAAAAATATCAATTTTTTAATTAATTATAATTAATATTAATTTTTTAAAATTGGATTAAATGTACAACAGTTAAAAGTTAAAAGTAAGAAAAAATTTAAGAGAAAATACTAAAACCATGTTATCTTAAAAACGAAGGCCCTTTACATCGAATGAAAAAATATAACCCTGATGGGTTTTGATCTTTCATCCTGTAAAGTAAAAATAAAATCGACTGTATACATTTTGCATGCATCTTTGTAATTCGTTTAAGCTTAAGAAAGGTAATAATTACAAAATAGGTAAATGTTCTATCGAGTGAACTTATTTCAGGACACTGTGTCAAAAAAGGTTTAATTCTTAGAAGCTACCCATAAACTTAAACTTTAGTTCCTGCCTTTAAATTCCATTTTGAGTTCTTTAAACAATTCTATTTACTAAAAATCTCAAAAATCTCAAAATTTAAGTCTGAAATTACTGATTCCTCCACTGATTATTAATTTTTCACCCTTTTAATTGTAAATATAATGACGTGAATCGGAAGGCTTTTTATTAACTTGAAAGTAGGAGAATCAGATTAATGAAATAAAAATTTACGAAGTACAAACGTTTTGGAATTCCGTATGAGATAACGACTTTTATAATACATACTGACAAATTTTGAAGACTATTCATCAGTTATACCCTTACCGAAATTTATTTAACTTGGTTTCCTCGAAATATTTTTAAAAAATGTGGACTGCAATGGAGATTCTGTGTTTCGCATTAGCGATTTTGGCTAATACTGCTGGTAAATGTATTATCTTTAATATAATGTGTCTTATTTATTTCGGTATATTAATTTTATATTTTAAAACAATTAAAAATAAAATAACTTTTTTCCTTCTAACGCACAGTTTGACCAGTGGCAAACTACGAATTGTTTAATGACAATATGGTATTTAGGGCTGATGGATTCACCAGGAGAAAGAAATAGAATCGGATTACGCGGCAAATAGCAAAATTTAATAAAAAACTCGATTGTATAACATTTTCAGGTATATTAAAAATTGAAATGCTGTCTTGTGCAACTTTTAATTAGTTGCGTCATCTTCACAAACAAAAAGTATATTTAAAGTCACTGTTTTAAAATGGAAAGATAAGAATTATTCCAACCAATCCGAAGAAAATAATTTCAATAAATACTGGGAGGTGCTGCATCAAAAAAAATGTATTAACTGTTTCAACTTTTTTTATTTAAGATTCTGAAGTAAGCCTTTAAGTCCTTTAAGATTTACGGTAGGTATTAATTTAGCAGAAAGTTCAGTTTACTGCAAAATCATTTCCTTGAAAAACTCTAGATTTTTTTTAAATAACTAGTATTATTTTATTGGAAACTTTTATATTTTTACTATTTGATATCAAAGACCCACTAGATTGTCACCAGACGTCTAGAAGCAGATATCACCAATTTAATTTGAATTTTCATGAATTGGAGCCGAAGTCGTTTCCAGCGTCTTTTCCGGAGTCGCTTCCGGCGTTTTATCCGGAGTCGCTTCCGGCGTCGTTTCCGAATACGGTTCCCATGTGAATTTTTTTTTAATATGTACTTATAACTATGATGGATTATAGGGGTTTCCAATGTTTCGGTTCATTCGGATATGCATCTAAAGATGCATCTGTATGTCCTATTGGAACTTGATTGATAGAAAAGTTGCAAGAACTCAAGTTCGAAATATTATTAATTTTTTTTAATTTCCTGCGAAATAAAGTGTTTGAGCCACATTGTTTTACCAATCAAAAGGGAATGAAAATAATCCATTAAAATTTAATTGTTGTAAACCATGCGACAACCCTATTAACTTCCTGTTCATACTTTCTTCTTCTAGAATCGTTTAAGAAGCATAAAGAAGACGCAGTTCATCCTATTCCCATTGAAGTTGATAATGTTTATCATTTCGAAGGTTATGTGACAGGTTCACCTATGCTGTTAACACCACGTTTTCGTTATGTAGCAATAGATAAGGACCGAAAGTTTATAATTGGAGTGCTAATAGCAGAATATTTGTTTCCATTTGTGGCTCGTAGAGTGGACCTTCATAATAGCTTTGGCAGAGTTAAAATACTTATTAATGGAGACCATGCCAATGAGACTGTACCAATATTTGGCAATGATCATCTCAATAGTTTGTTCCATCAGCACTTCGAATCAGCGCAGGTTCGGGCTGCCCATATACACCTTCGCCGTGCTCATGTACGCTATTCGAACCGGGAATTTTAATTGCAGTCATCTATACCCCAAAAGGAACTCATAAATTGTAAATGATTATGCAATAATAAAGCCAAAAATTATGTTCCTAATTTTTTTACTACATTTTTTTAAGTGATAAAATTATTAGATCCATAAACGTCTGACTACATAAGATGATACTATACGTACTTATCTGTTCCTAACAAACACTATTAGCCAGCACCGGCAATTATTATGTATTTTCACGGTCTAACAACAAAAAGTTTCTCCTTAGCAGTTGAATTCTTTATATTAACGTTTTAGCATTTATACCTCAAAATATGTGCAATTTAAATGTTAATTACTTGAAATTTTTCAATTTTAAATTGAGACTTTTAATGTTACAAATTGAAAAAGTTTGGAATGCATAGCATTAATAATCTTTAACTACATACCTTCCTGTATGCAGATAAGCCGTACTTAATTCCTTTTTTAATTTCCCAATGCTGCATCTAATATTAATTCGTTAAAATTTGATATTCCTGTATTCAGGTTAAAAAATTTTCTGTTCACTTGAACCAAAATTAAGTAGAAGCAGAATTTTATAAGATGTGAAACTATAAGACACTGATAAACTGTGTAGTGGAGAAAAAAGAATTAATTAATTTAAACATTGTTATTATTATATAACATTGTACAAGAACTTACAGTTATTGCATTGAAAAAAGAAATATTGTACTTTAAGTGCTGAATGCCCAATTTTTCATTTCTTGACTAGATTCATTCTACTTCCAGCAGGCCAGTTATAAGCTTTCGCAAACTATGAAAATCTAATTCCTGGATTTTTTTATATTCAGGCGTTGAAATCTTATACCAAAACTAAAAACAAGTATTAATTATTGGGCTGATTTAAAAAATTGTATTCAAAATAAAGGTCAATTGAAACTTACATTTGTGTAGGTCAAGAAAAAGAGTTGCTCGTTATTGAACTTTTTCAAACCTGGCAATCTTATGTTTTTTTATCTCTTTTTCTTGTTAGTTAGAGGCATCAAACACGATGCTTAATCTTAAGGAGTCAGCTATGTTTGCATCCAACTGTTGCGGATTATAGTCCTGTAAGATATTTTCTGCCTTGGGGCAATACTGTTCAATTTTCCTAATTGTATCATAGTTAATTTTTATTTAATGTAAAGAATTAGTTGTAGAAATGGAAATTATTGTTGTAAATGTATGAACATATTTGTATAATTTCTTGAATGAAACAGTCGATACCAATCTTGATGAGTCAAAAGGTCCTTATATAAATTATTGTATTGTTTGACAAAAGACACCTTAGTTCATGTAATTTATATAAAGTAAAGTTTTCATTATTTTTATTGTTAACCAAGATTTAAATTGGCCTAGTGAAGTTTATTTTATTTTTAGGACAACCTACTCTTCGCTTTTAAGGAATTTAGACCGACTATCTGTGTGGCTTTGTCGTAACCAGAAAATCTGGTTAAGTTTACCAGAATACCTGCTTATGGGTTTGGGTTTATTATCGGCTGCCTAAGGCACTAAAAAGATCCAAAAGCCACCACCATTTTCTAAAAATTTTCTCTGACATAAAAAACAAGAATCAAAAAAAGCAGCCCTATGTACAAATAAACCACTGCTATTAGTATAAAATTAAACCTGGAAAAACAAAAGAGAAATTAGTGCTGTGCCCTTTTTGAGCTCTCCAGTGATTGAACTTTTTTTTAAAAAAACACTCCTACAGCTAGAAAATCAAACAGCTATCTGTAAACACGAATGCGTATTTCTAATTAGCCCAAAAATACGGGCAGTCCACAAAGGGGTTGGTCTTTAGTATTGAGGTTATTCCACAAAAATCGGTGCTAGTATTTTTAAAGAGCCCAAAAAACAGTGATCTTATTTAAGCTCTAAAATTCTCAAAATGATTTCTTTTTGACAAATTCCTCTTAGCGTTGTAACCAAACTAAAAATAAACACCTTTCAAAACATTGGAATTCTTTAGAAAAGTAATCACGGCATATTTTGGGCAATTTTTACTTCCAGAAAATACCCACTCCCTTTTTGGGCTCCTGGCAAAGAGCCACTTCAATTTTTGGGCTTTAACCCTTAATGACTAAAATCCACCCCTCTCCACCACGTAGATACGAAATAGTAAATAAATAATCTTTTTGAGAATTTTTACAGTCCCTATCGAAAAATCTGACATCGGAAACGACATCGGAAACTAAACCGGAATCGACGTAGAAAATAACATCGGAAACGACGCCGGAAATGACAACATAACCGACGTCGGAAACAAAATCGGAAGTTGCAATTAAAGTCGAAGTCATTTTTGGCGTCGTTTCCGGCTTTTTTTCTGGAGTTGCTTCCGGCTTAGTTTCCGACTACGGTTCTAATGTACATTTTTTTTAATATGTACTTATAACTATGATAATTGTGGGTGTTTCCATGTTTCGGTTTAGAGTTTCCATGCTGTGCCGGCATCAAAAATTTGATGTGGGGAAATAGTTTTTTGAGCCTATAAAATATTTGCTTGAGTTAAAAATATATTTCTTTCCATCAATTCACATTTCTTTGATTCAAAGAAATATTCCCCTGCACCATCATAGTTATCAGTACATATTAAATAAAAATTTTACACCTAAACCGTAGCCGGAAACGACGCCGGAAGCGGCTCCGGAGACGACGTCGGAAACTACTTCGAAAGCGAATTCGGCTCCGATCCCAAATTCCAATTTTGTTTCTTAGGTCGGTTACGTTATCATTTCCGGCGTGTAAACTATATTCTGAATCCCAAAATAGTAGCTAACCTTCGAGTACCGAAAGTTTTCACTAACCTTGGAGTTTCTGCTTTAACGCCGATATGCTTTTGTAATAATTCATACTTCAGTTCTTGCATTTCCGAAATTGTGTATGGAAGCATATTAGCTAAAAAATGCCAACAAATTGGCACAAAAAACTTTATTTTTTCGATACGCTCTAATGTGCATTTTCAACATTCAAGAAATCAAAGTAAAATTAAAATACTAAGCCGAATAATGCATGATAAGAAAAAAGGTCAAGAGAAGAAAATGGTTGATTTTTGAAAAAAATCAAAAACTCAAACTTTGCTCGCACAAACAACAATTAAAAATTCCATTTTGTTGTGAAACTATGTGAGGTGCGAAAAAAATAACAACAAATATTTACCCAGGAAAGATCTACAAATTTTTTATAAATCACTTTTTTATAGGAAACGTAGGTTTTGTTTTATTCCTGCAAAACATTTTTACAGCACATGTAGTTTTTAATTGTATCATACAATTTAAAAAGTAGAATTTAAAATTAAAAAAATAAATTTTTTGAAAAGCGACAGAAGATACATAAGCAGCCTCAGACAGTGCTAAAAAATAAATATTCTATACATTTGATATAAAGGAGTTGAAAATAATGCAGAAAAGTTTGCATTTGGGACAAAATCGAGTGCGAAGCACGACACATGTGGTGAGAATGTGTTTGTTAAAGCCGAAGAAGATTTAATAAAAGAGAATTAACAATTGACAAATTTCTGTTGTGTCTGTTTGTCTCTTGTTTGAGTTTTCCAAAAGTTTTGTCTTTAAATGTTTTTAATGCTATTTTTTACAATTAAAAAAAAGAAATATCACCAATTATTCTTGACAAATTAAGTCATTTTTACAATCTTATCAAAGAAGGTATTCGATTTGTATAAAACTAGATCTTCCACCCCTCCAGTTTTTGTTAAATGTTCCCGTTTTGAGACCTCCTGAGTCCGAAAAACAGGTTTTACGAATTTGTCTGTTTGTTAGTCTGTTCGTGTTTCTGCAGGTTTTTAGTTTGTTAGCACGATAACTTTCTAAAGATCTGATAGATTAGCTTGAAATAATATATATGTTAAGGGACAAACTCGAGTGCGAAGTAAAAGATACATGATGAGAATGTGTTCGTTAAAGCTGAAGGAGCTTTAACGAAAGAGAATTCACAATCACCATATTACTGCTGCACCAATTTGTTAAAAATGGAATTTATTTCTACAGGAATGATTCAGTAAATAGTGCCTATATTATTGTTATTAAAAAAAAGTTATTTTTCAGTTGTTTACCTATTTGATTGAAAAATCACACTACTGCCCATGTTTTGATATATTTTACCATTAAGTTCTAAAATGTTAAATTCTTTCTAAGATTAGTTTTAAAAAGTAAATATTATTGAAGGATTTTTTATATGAACGGCTAAAAGCCAACCTAAAAATACAATTTGAGACCTAAAAACTCAAGAAATAACCTGGACTTTTTTTAATGTTTGCGTCGCAATCGTGATTTTTAAACCTTCGCAAACTTAATAGAAAGGGTAAAAATTTATTAAATATTATATTAGGTATATAAAGAACATGAGCAGTTGCCGCTTCATTAATTTATTCAAATTTTGATTTTGAATTTTAAGAATGAGTAATAATAATAATACCAAATTTAATTTAGAAGATTTATAACAAAAAAAAAACACTTTTAATGACGAAAATGCCCGTGAAATTATTTCTTGACCTAAAAAAAAATTTCTTATTAATTTCCAGGATAAGGCATACAGTCAAAATTTAAATTGTCTATTCGTAAACGCTTTTGATTTAAATTCAAAAGTTTTCAAATTTCGATTATTCGATTTTAAAGGCTTTTAACAATTTTAATTACTATGAATTTTACGTTACCCAATTTTCAAACTTCCAGCACTCCTTGCTAATAAAATTCCTGATTTATTTTTATTGACTACAGTTTAAGAGTAAGATATGGATAGAATAAAAATTACCGTAATACAAACAATTTTAAATTAGGTATGAGATAAAGACTTTAATGAATTCTACTCAAACGTTTTAAAAAATATTCAATAAAGATACTCTCATTGACATTGTTTAAAATACGGTTTCTTCTATATATTCAAAAAATGAAGACTGTTATTGAAATACTGTGTTTCGTATTTGTGATTTTCGCTAATCCTACTGGTAAATAAATCTATAATTTAAGGTTTTTTTTTAATTTCT
>JAAAKG020201634.1:0-23479 GCA_010014905.2 Druon quercuslanigerum
TTATATACTTTGCCTATCTCGTGTCGGGCATTATACATAATGCCTAGAGATTATAGATATTGCCTAGGAAAATTATATAATAAGTATTCGATTATATACTTTACTCAATGTGGCCTGGCATTATATATAATGCCGAGGGATTATATGTAATGTCTGGATTATATAATTTGCTTGTAAAATTTATATTGTGTATTCAATATTGTTAATATTTCTTTACAACAAATATTAACCGCAAACCAACAGAAATATTCAGAACTATTTTTAATTTCATTTTTTATATATAAACTTTTACTTTATAAACGTATTTTGTGATAAAAGAATTATTTAAAATAATTCTACCTTCCGTATTTATTGTAAACATTTCATTTATACAATTAATAATTTTAAATAAGTGCGACATCGATATGCAATCCGGTTGTCAATGCGAGGCGGCATAAAATACGTGCATAAAATATTAGAAAATTTTTATATATTTTTGGAATTATCTTGTGAACAGTATAATCTTCATACAATTATGAAAAGTCAAGCTCAGCGCCCATAATGACCCCAGTAGGCTCTGTGAACACCTTAAATCGTATGCCAGCTACATTAACCACTTTGAGTGAATATTGTCTGCAGTTATGAACATTTGCAGGCATGAGGCTAATGTCGTACACGACTGAGTTCAAAACAGCTAGCCTAAAGCGATTGGCACAATAATTGATATACCATTCTGATGGAGTAGGTTCCAGCGTGAAACCCTGGCCTAGATAAGAAAAAAAATGTGTCGATTAAAAAATTTCGAAATTCCTATTAAAATTAAAATTTACCGAATTGCCGGAATTCACTTGAAATTCAAGGATTTTACGGAATTTATGAAATTCAAGGAATTCAAGAAACTGAATTTATGTGATTCAAGGAATTAACGAAAATAATGGAATTAAAGAAATTCAAGGGATTAACAAAAATCAGGGATTTCGTGGAATTCAGGGAATTAAAAGAATTCGTGAAATTTATGGCATTCGTGAAATTGACGGAATTAATGGAATTCACAGAAATTATGAAAATGAAGGAACTTACTGTAATCACGGAATTTACTTGATTTGCGGAATTCGCGGAATTTATCGAGCCTGTGAAATTCTGAAATTCACGGAATTCACGGAACTCATGAAATACGCTTAATTTCTGGGACTAACGAAATCAAAGGAATTCGCCGAATTCACTGTAATCACGTAATTTTCGGAATTCAAGGAATTCACTTGATTGATGTAAAGCCCACATTCACAGATTTCAAGGAATTAACAGAATTCCCAGAATGAATAAAAATGATGGAATTTACGAAATTTATGGAATTTGCGCAATTTATTGATTTCAATAAATTCACGGAATTTGCTGAATTCGTGGAATTCACGAAAGTAAAGGAATACATGGGATACCCGCAATTTATAGAATTGGCGGAATTTATAAAAATCGCGGAATTTATGGAATTGAAAGAATTCACGAAATTTATGGAATTTGCAGAATTCAGTGAAATGACGGAATTCACTGGATTTTTCGAAATCACGGAATTCATAGAATATGTGAAATTCTAGAAATTTATGAAATTTATGCAATTTAAGGAATTCGTGGAAGTACACGAATTCCATATATTCTTTGAATTCTGTGATTTTTTTTTAGTTTCATTAACTCATTGAATCTTATGAATTCCTGGAATTGTGTGAATTCCATGAATTCCAAAGCTTCCTTGAATTCCAGTAATTACTTAAATTTCAGTAATTGCTTGAATTCTGTAATATCTATTCCGCCATTTTTAGGAATTCCGCATATTCCATGAATTTCGTGAATTCCATAATTTTCGCGAAGTTCACGAATTTCGTAAATGCCATCAATTCTCACATTACATAAATTCCATGAATTCCTGGAATTTTGTGAAATTTATGAATTCCGCGTATTCCATGAATTACGTGAATTACATCATTTCCGTGAAGTTCACGAATTCCGTAAATCCTTTGAATTCTCGAATTTCATCAATTCCATCAATTCTATGAATTTTACGAATTCCTTGAATAATAGAGTTTTCTTGGATTCCGTTTATTCCGTGAATATCGTGAATTCCTTGACTTGCGTGAATTCTGCGGATTCTGAGAAATCCTTGATTTCATAAGTATCCTGAATTCCGCGAATTCAATAAATTAGGTGAATTCAGTAAATTGCTTGAATTCCCGGATTTTCTTGATCTCCGTGAATTTCGTAAACTCCGTGAATTAATTTATTTCCGTAAATTTCGTGATTTCATTAATTCCACGGAATTAATCAAATATGTAGTTTCAAGGAATTAAGGTAATTCATAGAATTAAGTAAATTCACTTAATTCGCGGAATCCTAGAAATTCATGAAATTTATGCAATTCAAGGAATTCGTCAAGTACACGAATTCCATATTCTCTTTGAATTTTGAATTCCATGAATTCCAAAATTTCCTTGAATTCGACGAATGATATAAATTTCGTGAATTTCCTGAATTTAGTGAAATCCATGAGTTCCGTGGTTATCATGAATTCCGCATACTCCATAAATTTCGTGAATTCCATCATTTCCGTGAAGTTCACGAATTCCGTTAATGCCATAAATTCTCGAATTCCATAAATGCCATCAATTCAATAAATCTTACGAATTTCTTGAACATGAGTTGAGTTAATTCTGTGGATTCTGTGAATTCCTAAATTGTGTGAATTCTGTGAATTCGGTAAATTGCCTAAATTACCCGATTTTTTGAATTCCGGGAATTCCGTACACTCCGTAAATTAATTTAATTCTATAAATTTCGTGATTTCATTGAATTCCACAAATTCCCTCATTGCTGTGCATTCCGCAAATTTCATGAGTTCCTTAAATTCCGGAAATTCCGTGAATTCTTTAACTCTCATAAATTCCTCGCATTCCGTAAATATACGCGTTATATACTATATAATAATAAAAGTTTGTTTTTCGCCAGAATTTTTTTTGCAGCAGCAAGTGTTCTGAAAAATGATTTAGTTTATTTTTTATTTTTCGCTTTAACAGGTAGAACAACATTTCAAAAATAAACTTCCAATACATGTAGTAGTTCGCTTTGTCAGTTGGATCATAAAATTCAAAGTTGATGTATAGGTGGTTGTTTAAAACCCCCTAAAAATAAACTGCTAATACTTTCCTAACTCCCTCGTTCTACATATTTCAAAAATTATACCACACTTCACGTACCTGTTCTTCTCGGTCCTCTAACTCCCATAAGTTCTCCTCTCTGATTTTTATATGCCACTAATCTTACTCCATCTAGATCTATTGTACGGATTAAAAAATTGTTAAATGTATAATATGCGCCATTCGGAATATAATTGTTTGAATAGACAGCTTTCCGCACTTTAGAACGCCGATCTAGCCACAATTTTATTTCGATCTCCCCATAGTGGACAATTTTATCTGCCTGGCCGTCATTAGGATCTGGGACTCGAGGTTGAATTATTCGACTCCCTCGTAGTCGCCCTCCCTGCCGACGATCTACTGTAGATGAACCTTCCCCTGGCTCCGTTGCATTCAGTTCTACAAAAGAAACAAATATTTTTTAGTTTCGAAAGACTGAACATCAATATACAGTGTGTCCCAGAAACCCCGTACGATTAAAAACCAGGATATTGCTTTTTAAATTTTGAGTAGATAAGTCCTTTGCCATTTTTCGAAATTCTCAAAAATAAGCGAGATATTCAATATTTCTTTTGGCCAATCAGCGCGCTTGGCGGGAACAGCGCCAGTGGCGTAACAACGGTCATGGGGCCCCCGAGAGAATTTTGTTTGTTTATTTATGTTTGAATCGAAACAATGCTTGATGATGACGAGATGTTTTTCATTTTCAATTCGCGTGATTGTAATGTTTTCGAAAGTTTTTTTTAAAACAAAATTGATCGTTTTGCGTTTCGCGATTTCGAATTTTAAAAAATTTTTGCAATTCTTTAATTAGGAAAGTTTTTTTTTTTTTGCTTAGAAAAATTTTGTTTCGGATTGAGAAAAATCTTTGCTATTTCGCACGTATAATTCTTTTTGAATTCTCGACTTTTAAATAATTTTTAATTTCGGACTTAGCAACATTACAATCACGCGAATTGAAAATGAAAAATATCTTGTCATCATCAAGCATTGTTTCGATTTAAACATAAATAAACAAACAAAATTCTCTCGGGGCCCCATGACCGCTGTTACGCCACTGGCGCTGTTCCCGCCAAGCGCGCTGATTGGCCAAAAGAAATATTGAATATCTCGCTTATTTTTGAAAATTTCGAAAAATGGCAAAGGAGTTTTCTGCTAAAAATTTAAAAAGCAATTTCCTGGTTTTGGGCGGTACGAGGTTTCTTGAGTATAAACGGGATAAAACAATATGTCGGATAAATAAATTAAAGTTTTCAAATTCACTAATATTTGTATAACAAAAATGTGTTTTTGCAATCAAAAATGGCTTTTAAACCAAAAAAACTTAAATTTCCCACCAATAATTAAATTTTAAAAATAATAGTTTAATTTTAAACGTTAAAAGATACGTTGCCAAAAAAAGTGTCATAGGTTATATTTCAATGCAAAAAGATTAAATTTATAACAAACAAAGAATTTTGAAGCCAAAGATGAATTAAAAAAAAAGGATCATTCACTCAAAAAAAACATGAAGCTTTATCTAAATTATTGAACCTTGAAGCCAACAGACGAATTTACTTTACAAAAATTGATTTTTTAAACCAAACTATGACTTTCGAGTTAAATTTGCAAGCAAAGGCATAAGCATTTAAACAAAAATTAAATTATTAGCAAAGTAGTAGAACTTTTGCGCAAGTAGATAAATTATTAATTGAAGAAAATTATTTTTCAACAAAATAGTTTAACTTTTAACAGAAGAGATGAATTTTCAAATAAAAATATTAATCTTCAAGAGGAAAAAATAAATTTCTAAAAGAAAAGAATTTCCAATCCCAAAAGAAGAATTTTTTTAAAATAAAAATGACAAAAATATAAGAAAATAGTTGAATTTTCCATCAAATACTTGCATTTTTAATTTTATCGAAGAAAGATGAAATTTATACATAAACAAGTAAATTTTTAATAAATAACGACAACCTTCATTTTTTAAGTGAAACTTTAACCCGGAAAAGATTTATTCGTTTTTCAACACCATAATATGAATTTCAGACAAAAAGTGAATTGACTAAGAAATATTAATATTTTCAACAAAACGGTGTAATTTTCAACTAAAAATTCTGTCTTTTAAACAAAACAGTTTTTTAGTGAACCGAAAATTTGCATTTTTATCCAATAAATACCAAATTTTTCTTAAAATAGCTGAATTTTTAATTAAAAAAAGGTGAATTTTCACCCAGAAACGATTTCTGTTTTTTTTTTTATCAACGCTCAAATATTAAATTTAAACAAAAAGAACGACCTTTAAACAAAATTATTAAATTTTTTACAGAACATTAAAATTTTTATTCAAAAAAGATGAAATTTCTTCTCAAACAGATGAATTAAAAAAAACTGTCAAAAAATAGTTGAATTTTTACCCAATGAAGATTCGAGTTGACTTTTGAACCCCGAAATAAGAACTGTGAGCAATAAGTTAATTTTCTGCTTTTTTAGCAAAATAGTACGATTTTTTAGCTAAACAGTTGTATTTTTGTCCAAGTAAAATAAAAATTTTAATAAGACAGGTGAATTTTTAAATCAAAAAGGCGAATTTTCAGGATAAAAAAGTTTTCAAACAAAAAAGATTTCATTTGGCTTTTCAGCAACCAAATATGAATTTTAAACAAAAGTTTTATGTTCTACAAAAAGATCTACATTTTTAACCCAAAAAGGTGAACTTTAGTAACACAATTGAATTTGCAATGAAGTTGTTAAATATTCAACCAAATAATATAATGAATGACTAAGAGGATACTCTTCATGAGAAAGTGTTTTCGAATTTCAAAAAATTACGTACAGGAGTGAGGGACTCCCTCCTCCCTTCCGTAACAAATCGTAACGACATATAAGCCCCCGCCCCCTCCCCATTGAGCTGTTGCGTAATTTAGGCACAATCCCATACGACTGCAACTTAACGCTCCGCGATCAGCGTGTCAGATGATCCCTTGAGTCACACGGACACAGGAATGAAAGATGCGTAGAAAGTGGTGGGGCTGGAGTTCTCGGGCCAACCGGACGCTTTGAAATGGGCGATATACGTCTCACTGTAGCTTGATAAAAACTCAAATTTTGCAGATAGATATTTACTTCTTTTTAATATGAAAAAGCGATTCCAAAAATATTGATAGCAGCAAAAAAATTAAAATCTCAGCATCCAAAGTGTAAATGCTGGTTGAAAAAAAGTAAACAAATTTAATGTATGAGTTCATATATAACAATTTAGCTTAATCCATCTGTTACCCAACAATTTTTATTAAAAAAAATTAAATACTACACCATTTTGATCCCAGGGTAGGCAACATTAAGCTACTTCAAAATTTACGTGTTCTAAATGTAATCATGTACTCATAAAGGCTTTAGAAATAAAATAATATCATTGGTAAGCATTTATATAAGTATTAACAGCGCGGAATTGAAAAACTAAGCATTTTAAAGCTATAAACCGAAAATTATATTTGGTGAATCGCATGTCAAAGCGCCTTTGCGTTTACCATATGCTAATTTAAAATAGTTCTACTACTAAGAAATTCGAAATTCATCTTAGAAGTATTAAACTCTTAATTCTGGTAATATTTAATTTTTTATGTTCAGATTTGAGATTTATTTTGTACTGAGTACACTTACCACCAAAATTTAGAAGAACAAGAATGATAAGGAGCAGCGTGCTTATACAAGTATTCATATTTTTAAACAGCTACCACAAATGGCGATTAAGAAAGCCTCAGGATAAACAGCGCTATATATACCATAATCACCTTCAGATTACTCTTTGTCATGATTAAACAAAAAATATTAAAAATGATAAAAAAGAGAAGTCCCTAGATATAGAATTTCACAGCGCAACTTTTTTTTTACCGGCCACACGTTTTAGCTTTTATAGTCTTCTAATTAAGGCCAATAAACTTTCTTGCTGGAGCTTCTTTCTTGTTCTAAAATCGCTATAAACGAAACTCTGGAAGTTAGAGAAGCCAGCTGTGCGCTATGCATAAGAAAAAAATGAACAATAGTTTTTTTTAAATACATTTTTGCATTCCTTCCGGTCTATTAGTCGAAGGACATTTCGAACTACATTCCCTAATCACTGTAATGAAAAAGACTCAAAACTGACTAAGTAAACACCACTTAAAGTAGAAACCCATGTTAAATTGATTTTTCCAAAGAAAGTCAGTTTTTTGGATTTAATAAGCAAACTCAAGAAGATAAAACTTTTTGCCTGTTGAAAAAGATTCACAGTGATATTCCAAATCTGAATACAGTCTTTTAAAAGCTAAATTCAAAATGCGTGTTGAAAGCCTCTAGGAGGCTTCCTACTTCCGGCGAAATAATTTCATGTGCCCTTATTTGATCCTGAAGCTTAATTATGAAATTTAGTTTATCAAAATACAATTAGGAATTCGAAAATTTGATATCCGATCATTAAAGATTATCCTTTGATCAAATGCTTAGATCCCTGTGATAACTTTTATAAGCATAAGCTACAAATTTTAATAAATTAAAAAGTACAACGATATCCAAAAAAATATTGTTTATTATACGGCAAGTTGAGAACTTGTATTAGTTTAAACAAATTGGTGCAAACTTTGATATGAAATTTTATGAGCTCAAAATTTGTTGTTAGAAACACTCATGTCCTACACAATCAAATTTAATAAAAAAGCAAAAACAGTAATTAAATAAGTTAATAGGAATAAAGACATCGTAATATTAGTCACAGACATAGGCAAAACAACGTTAATCATGACGATAATCCACCCAGACCGATTGTCAGAGCAATAAACTCACTAAACTACAACATAGCATGCTTCATCGTGAAAGAACTGAATCCTTTCACAGAAAAGTCTATCACTCTTGCCCAGAACCGTTTTGACACTATCGAAAAGAATAAAAATACCAATCTTTGCTGGAATTGATATTATTGAGTGCTTTGCAAACATCAACTCTGATATCATACCTTTGACAGAACACTTTCTTAACAATACTTAATTCTCTTTGATAAAAGAAATATTTCGTGTTTCAATAGTGTAAAAAACTACGAATTTTGCCGCAGTTTCGTGAACATTGCAGTCCACTTCGTCACAGCTGACCTGAAACTGAGGTATCAGGTTATGTTGTTTTTATGTATACTTTCTACGATGCCTGTGACTGGCAAAAGCGCGCCACCATGGAAACAGGACGCACCTAATTGGCCAATCAAGTCTTATTGTAAAAATATGGGAGAAAGGAAAGTCAAATCGGACTGCTATTCTAACCGTTGTCCCTATTGAAATTGTTAGGGTGCTTTAAGATTTCGATTGCTTCGCTATGGTTTCTTGGAAAAATATTGTGTGTTTTTGAGATGACAGTTGTTTTACCAAATAAAATGTTATGTTCTGTTTCGATATGATGTTCAGATAGTGCTGATTGTATGACATTTGTTAGCCTGACTGTGGATGTAGGGTAGGACGGTGATCGTTGTTCTCTCTCTTTCTGTATTAGGTTGTTTTGAATTGTTTTCTTGGTTGTATTTTCTTATTGCTTTGTTAATTTGTTGGATTGTGTAATCGTTTTGTATTAGGATTTGTTTATCGTTTCGTAATTCCTTTTGTAAATTCCCTTTATCTGTTATGGAGACAGTCTGTATACAAGGGAGTTAATAACCGATTGCTCTTCAGATGGGTGATGGTGACAGGAGACTTTTCTGTAAACTTCATGTCCTAAAGTATTATCCGATTTTTTGTAAACTAGTACATCCAAGACAGGCAATTTCCATAGTGAATTGGATATTAGGATGTAATTGAACAATGAAATCAAAAAACTTATTTAGTTCATTTAGTCCATTTCGCCAGATGACAAAAGTGTTGTCCAAATAACGGAACCAGAATTCCGGTTTAAGCTTGGATTCATTGAAGATTTTGGTTTCCAGATGTTCCATAAAGATGTTGGCTATTACAGGTTAGATTGGAGATTCCATTGCTAGTCCTGAGGTTTGTCCATAAAAAAATTTTCAAGACAATAATTCAAATGTTAATCCGAAGAGATTTTTTAGTCTTCCTCAGAACCGTTATATTTTTAATTTCAAAATAAAAGTTTTCAACAGAAAAGTGAATTTAATTTAATTGACCCATTAACGCCCAAAAGACAGCATATGCATCTTTCAAGAACTTCAATATTGCAACAATTTGTTAAAAAAATGTATAAAAAATTGTTTAAACACATTGATTTTGCAAATTTGTTGGCAGATTCGTACTCCCCGGATCCAAAACCATGAAATACATATACATCTTGTGAACAATCTAATTCTTCAGAATAATTTGTTTAAATAAATAATTTGAACAAATTAATTTTGCAATTTCGTGGCCAGATTTGTAACAAGTGACTTGAAAACCCAAGAAAAAAATATATGGGTTGTTTGTGTAATAGTCAAGATAATTGCTGTCACTGGAGGGTAGAAATAACAATTTCTTTTTTATATATTCGTCATTTTGAGACATACATCTTGAACTTCAAAGTTGTTGTTTTCCATTTTTCAAAAGTTTAATATGTTTGTGCACTTTTGTGTACCAATTTTGTTACATGAAAAGAGTTTTTCGATATAAAATCCAGCACCAAAAACTTTTTGTCTTAAATTTTCCCGTGCTTTTTGTTATGAATGCCGCCATATTAAATTTCCTGGTAAAAGAGCCACAACTGCATTATCAAATATAATATAAATATTACTAATATTTTTAATATTTAATTTAAATCAATAATATTAAATTTTAATGTAGTCACTCATTTTTGAATGAAAAATTAATGTTATGAGTCAGTATGAACTACTCAGCTAATTAATTGGAAAAAATTGAGGTTAGAATTGAAGGTTTCAATAAAATACTTTGAATAACTTTTTGCGAATAAATAATTTATTAAACGGCACGCGTCTATCTTATAAAAAGTAATTTTAATATGTCACTAACACAATTCTGCGATATTTTATTAAAAATACGGCAAAAGTGGCCGTCTCAATAATGGAAACAAAATTGCGCAATTCCCGTTGAAATCAACTTCGCCAAGAATATGTTCAAATATCTGACATTAAAATATTTATAACTTATTGAATAAAATTGCTGAAAATGTTATGAATCTTATTCCTGAACTTAGTAAACATTTGAAAAAACACTGCTTTTTCTATTAGCCTAAGTTGTTACAATAATAAAATTCTTTATAGGTTATGTAGACAGCTTTGAAATAAAAAGAAAAATGGCGAATTCGGTAGCAGTTCATTCACAGATTTGGAAGAGTACTTATCGTTATTTTTTACTTAATGTATAACTTTTTAGAACAAAAATAAATAGTTGTAACAAAGTCAAAAGATGTAATATTTCATATTTTTATTCACTGCTATGCATACTTATCACTTTTTCATCACTCGCCGCCATTATTACTCAGACAACCTTTAAAATTATGAAAAATTTAAATTTGTGAAGACAAGGTGAAAGCAAAATTTAATATCTGATGAAAAAATAATTACTTATCATTCAAATACAGCTAGCTTGATAAATAAAAACTTGCCAAAAAAAAAATCAATTCCATTTCTTCTGGGTTGACGCTGGGAGAAATTCAGGTTCGAAAATATAAACTTTTTTTTTTAAAAATGAGAATTTATATAAGTTTGAAAACAAATATTTTTTTGCACATTTTCAATAAATTTTTAATTGTTAAAAATTGAAAGCCAAGCAACCTGGGGTACGTAAAATGGCTTTTTTTTACTTTTTTAAGGACTAAAAGGAAAGAATAATTTCTTGAACTAGCGCTATTTTATAAAAAATCCAAAAATTCAAAATTTGATTGTACAATATATAATAAAAAATCAAAAAATTCCATTTTGTGGTCGAACTGTGGAAGATAAAAAAAATTATTAAGTTAAAATTGTCAATAATTATTTTTTGATTTGGTCTGCAGTTTGTGTTTTAACCGTAAAAAACAAAATTCAAAATAAAAAAATTAAATTTCTGGGCAAATTTAACTAGTTGTAACAAACATAAATAGAAAAACGTTGCTCTTACCAAAAATGACGAAAAAAAATTCAAATTTATCAATAATATTTTTTTTTGATATGATACGTATATGTTGTTTCAATCGTAAAAATAAAATTCATAATAAAAAAATTAAATATTTTGAATAAGACACAAGTTTTGACTGAAATTAATTTACCATAGTTGTTCACTACATAAAGATCAATAAATTTATTATTAATCATTTTTTAGATAGGAAGAGTAGAGTTTCGTTCAGTGGTTAAAAATAAGATTCAAAATTTGAAAAATTAATTTTTAGAAAAACGACAGAAGAGACGAAAAAAATTAGAAGACAGCAGTATATTATTTGAAAACATCTACAGGTTTGTTATAAACTCTGTTTATAAAAATAAATAAAAATAAAAAATAAACACTTTTTGTAAAAACAACAGAAGTTTCAATAAAATATTTAATAATAATTTTTACTCTAATAGGATGCAAACTTTTTGAATGATAAATATAAAAAAATGAAAATACTTTTGTCCCAATACTAATGAATAATATGAATGGTAACGTTATAAATTTATTGAAATGATATCAATTTTTCAAGATAACTAAGAATTAAATGTATTGCAAAATAGAAAACAAATATTAAATTAAACAATAAAAACAAAATTTGTAATGCATGCTTCCCTTTTTTCTTCTAGGCTATTTATAGAAAATTATTTAAATAAAAACTTTAAAAAATTAGAGAAATACTTAGCAGGAAAATTTATTGTAACGCTGCATGCTTTTTTCTGGTAAAAATAAATATTGTTTTGAAAAAATATTATGTTTATTTCAAAAATGCAATATTCTGTTTGAAAAATAAAAATTTTTGTTTTAAATTCGATTTCCCTAAATACCTTTCTTAAAATAGGCATATTCATTTTCTCTAAAAGAGAACATTGTAAATAAATGTGAAATTGTTTTTCAAGTTACAAATACTGGCTCTGGCTAGGGTTTGAGTCTAGTCATTTGACCTATTTTTAATATTAAAAATTAAATCAGTAGATTTTTAATACCTCTTGTGAAAAAAAAAAATATTCGGAGAGAAAATTTTACACATTGTTGAGCATTTATCTTCGCTGTTCAAAAACAGAAGAAAGATTAATTAATTAATAATTTAAAGAAAGAGTAATTTTTTGTTAATTATTTATTTCTTTAAAAATATATATGTACAGAAAATATTAGATTTTTTTATATATATTTTTATTTATCTTGTAAACAGAATTATAAAAAGTCAATCTGAGCTCCCGTAATGACTCCAGTAGACTCTGTGAACACCTTAAATCGTATGCCAGCTACGTTAACCACTTTGAATGGATATTTTCTGCAGTCATGTACATTTGCAGGCATTAGGCTAATGTCGTACACGACTGAGTCATAAACAGCTAGCTTAAAGCGATTAGCACAATAATTTATATACCATTCTGATGGAGTAGGTTCTAACGTGTAACCCTGCCCTGGAAAGTGAAAAAAGCATTTGTGGATTAAAAAAGTATGAATTCCTATTAAAATTAAAAAATAAATCTCAAAATTAAAGACTGGACTCTGTAATTTACAATTTATTAAAAAAAACCGTTTTCAGGATACTTAGTGCATCAATATACACGCTAAAAACAAACTGCTAATGGCTTCCTAACTTCCTGGTTCTAAATATTTTAAAAATTATATCCCACATTATTTTACCACTTATTTTCGGTCCTCTGACTCCTATAAGTTCTCCTTTCTCATCTTCATATGCCACTAATAACAGGCCATCTAGATTTATAGTGCGAATTAAAAAATTGTTATATAAGTAGTATCCGGACTGAGGAATATGATTGTTCGGATAGATAGCTTTTCGCACTCTGCCACGTCTATCTAGCCACACTTGAATTTCAATCCCTCCATAGTGGATAATTTTATCTGCCGGGCCGTCATTAGGATCTGGGACTCGAGGTTGAATTACTCGACTCCCTTTCGGTCGCCCTGGCTTGCGACTTTCTCTTGGAGTTGAAGATTCTCCCGGCTCGACTGCATTCTGTTCTGGAAAAAAAAGATTTGTTTTTTCACAAGCACTAAGTGTCTATATTTAAATTAACCAAACAAAAATTGTAAACAGAAGCACTTAAATTAAAGCAATTTTTATTTGTCATTCTTCAGTAGCCCACAATTTAGAAAGACAGCATATAAGAATAAATAAATTTAAATTCAAACCTTTTTGAGGAGACAAACAGTCTAAAAATTTAAATTGTGAACATTTTTAAAGTAGGTGGCATTATTATTATTAATACACCATTAATCCGTTTCCCTTTTGGGGTAGGCGTGACTCACTCGGTTGAGAGGGGAGTGGTGTGTGAAAGGGGTTATAAAAATTTTTAGATTGATCTGGAATTCTCGTGTTATTTATTTAAATAACACATTCATTCCACAACACTGCTCCGACCCAGGTTGCTGATCGACCTCTCTAGCAATCACCCTAAGTGAAGATCCTTACAAAGTCTTTATGTGAGGTTCCGTACTTAAGTCCATTAGTATCCAAAGTCTTTGTTTCAGGCGTCATTCACTCTACTGATACTCTTCTGGTTAACTATTTTCCGCCATACTTTTCTGTTCTGGCATACTTCTCTAGCTTCTTTAACGTCCATGCATTTTTTTATGCAGGCTTTCGTATTTCTATGGCTTCTTATGTCCCTTCTAACTAAGATCTCATTCACACATTTTAAACATTCCTTTCGCGGTCTGCTTCTGGACACGCTGCCATTTACTTTACCTTGATATACGTGTTTCGTTAGTCGTATATCCTTCATTATCTCAACATGCCCGAACCATCTTAACCGAATTTCTTTCCCATGTGTCAACTAGCGTTTCTTCCGCATCACATTCCTTAAAGATCATCTCGTTACTTACTTTGCCCATCAGACATTTCCCGCATATTATGCGCAGGAATCTGATGTCGATAGCGTTAAGTTTACTCTTATTTTTTTGCTTGATATGTCCATGTCTCGCTGCCGTATAGTACAGTTGGTACAAATATGGAATTAGGTATTGCCATTTTAGCCTTATTTGATATATTTTTACTTTTTATAAGGGGACCTGTTCTACCAATAATATTCTTATCTTCGTTTATGCGTCTATGTAACTTCTTATTTACCTTACTATCCATAGTAAATAAGCTACCAAGGTATACGAATTTATCCCCTTGTTCAACTCTCATCATTCAACACAATGTTGCATACTGTTTTCTCACTCTTTCCTTCGAAAACCATAGTTTTTGTTTTATTTACGTTAATTTTGAGACCCATGCTTTTCATGCTTGCATTCAATTTATTTATAAATTCTTTGCCAATCTTCAAAAGATTCTGCCATGACAACCTTATCATCTGCGACCGCTAACCCACGTACCCTTACTGTTTCGAGATCCACACCTCCTTCGCCGAAAAGAGCTATTCTTAAACACTTGTCCATACATAATATAAATAGCCATGAAGACATAACGCATCCTTGTCTAACGCCTTGTTTAATATTGAACTAGTAACTCAATTTCATATTTACCCTTACACTCGATTTGCCACACATATAAATTGCTCTTATAGCTTGTAGGAACCATGCACTTACACCGTACTCTTTCAGGGCTTCCCAAAGTTTGCTTCTATCGACCGTGTCGAAAGCTTTTTCTAGGTCAACAAATGTACAGAAAACTTTTTTTCACAGTGTTTAAGCATTTCAGCGTGAATACTGTCTACCCCGGAAGCTTAACCGTTTTTCAAGTTCTTGATTATATCCCTAACCTTAGTAACACAGAGTTTTTTAACAGAGTTTTCTAACGCATTGTGTTGAACATTGCCGTTGTGGTGTACTATAGCTTCATTTTCGGATTGTCTCCTAAAATGGTCTCTGAAAGCGTCACTAACCCCGTCTTCCTCATATTGCATTTATTTTTTTCCATTTCTCACGTTGATAAATTCTGTACATTTAATTCCCTTCATTGCTTTATAAAGTAGTTTCTTGCATCTCTCAAAGTCTTTTTGTATTTTCTGCTCTTCTTTTGCTCTAATTGTATCTTTGCTTTCTCTAATTAGTCGCTCGAGTATCCTCTTTTTACGTCTGTAATCATCTATTCGTCTATTAATTTTCTCATCGCTAAGACCTGTCCTTTTGAGCGTTCTTCAGTACGCTACTTTTTTTTGTGTAGACGCAATTTCATCATTCCACCATGCATCACCAGATATTCTTCCTACAACCGCGGTGCCACAGACTTCTTTTGCACATCTAACAATGATATCCTGGAACATAGTCCATGCGCCTTCTATATCTTTATTCCGTATAAGCGCTTCCCAAGCTTCCTTACCTATGCTTTCGATTATCTTATACTGGAAATCTAACATGCACCTGCATAAAGGGTTTACATTAGCAAATCTCCACCCTAGTTCTTTCATTTCGCTTTCTCTTACTTTCCCTGTCAAAAGAAAAATATGAAGGACGGATGGACATATTGGTTATTGTATAAAACAACATGTTCGAGAATAAAACTTTTGTCCGCCAATCCGCCTCCAGATCAATATGAAACTGCGAGCACGCTACAAGAAACTTTGCGAACACTATTACATGAAATCGTTTTTTTTTTAAATCGCTTCCATGAAGACCACACTCTGTCTTCTTCTGATTGGATTATTTTAAACCAAATTCTAAATCAGCAATAATAAATTGTTATAATTAAGTCTAGCTGTAGAGAGTATTAATCAATAAGTTCAAGGGGCAGTTTCTTCGCCTAAATGCGAAAAGAATAATTATTAGAATCATATTTCAAAACCCAACAATTTAAATTTAAATGTTAATTCTTGTTCGTTCCAAAAACTTTTCATACATTTTTGGTTTGATTTTTTTCACTTGGTTAAAAATTCTATTGCTTGGGTAAAGGTGGAATTATTGTTTTTAAAAGTAATCTTCTTTGCTCCAAGTTTAATTCCATGATTGTCAGTAGGAATACTTTTGTGAAAATTAATTTCTTTGTTTATGATTCAACTACAAGTGTGAGTTCAAAATTAAGTTATAAGGTATTCCGAAAATTTGTCGGAAGACTGTCTCAGCCAAAAGTGCTGAAATGTAAGTTACGGATACGTCGAATGTCACGGTGATGCTGTAGCAGCGCATCGAAACTTTTACACTTTTGTACGGCGAATAATGAAGCGGAAAGCGATGAACAGTACAGTGGTCAGCCTCTCGTGAACGAAAAATTACGTCAAATTTGTTGTTTCAATTGATTTTTCTTTAAAACTATTCGGGTAAAATTAGTCGTTATTTGATCCTAACGTTCATTATATTCTTCTTTATTTTTAAATAGTTTTTAATGTAATGCCGTAATAACATTTGGTCCTTACAGAAGATTATTCACTCCTACCTTTGTTTTTTCTGTGTAAGTTATATGTCGAACATGAAAAAAGAGCTGCCTTTGGTTTTAATGATGGCTACATGGCAAGATGGCTACATGATAGATTGCTTTTGGAAAAATAATTTGGATTCCGTGAAACAAAAGAAATCGCATGGGTTAGGAAGGAAATCTTGTGACAGGTGAGTTTCCGTCAAATCAGAGAAGTCTCCCGAAATATCGAATGATATGGTGAATATGGAAATAGGGTCCCTTGTAATAATAGCTGTCTCAAAGAATAGTACGGTTTCTAGGAGAGAGTTGGGATCACGTAAGATGGAGGAAGGTGTCTTTTCAAATGAGAGGTTCCTGATGCTAAAAGGTAGTTTGGGATTCAGGAAACATCAGGATCCGAAACTATAAGGGTTTCTGCCCATGGTTAAGAAACGCTAACAATTATATGCACTTTAAAATAACAATATTTCGAGTTGAATACAATTATATGACATAACATTAAATTTAATTTGCGACTGAAAAATCAAATATTAAAGAAAGAGGTAAAATATCATTTGATCTTTGTGTTCGCTTAAATAGAGAAACAATTGCAACCTCAGCCGAGATAACGCTGGTGGAACACAAGTACATTAATTTGAAACTTTATTCATAGCATAACATATGCTCAAAGTTTAAATTAATAGCCAGGCAAAACCAATCTATGTTGATTTAACGTTATCTTTGCTAAGCTTCATTTAAGATATGTGGAAATATGTGTTCACATATACAAATTCAGTGTGAAGAATTTCTAACGGAATAATTAAGAAAAGGAATTAAATACATAACTAGTTTTTTTTAAGTGTAGCCAATAAAGAGATATATAAGTTTATGTGTGTGAAATTTAATAATTTATCCAGCAAAGCTTAAGGGGTAAAACAGTATTACCCATCGAAAATGTTTAAAGCAAGAACTTAAGAAATTAACATTTTATAGCTTTTAAACGCAAAACTGTTACCTTGAGCGAATCACGTATAAAAGCCCCCTTTGCGTCAAACATATGTTAATTTAAAAAGGTTTAATTATTTTGTATATGTCCATTTAGGTTAGTAGTGTTAAATGGTTTAATCGGTTAATATGTATTATTTCACATTTAGATTTAGGATTTGTATTATATTGAGTACAGTTACCACCAAAATGAAGAATGACAGGGATGATAAAAAGCAGCGTTCTGATAGAGATATTCATATCTTTAAACAGCTATCCATAAAGGCGTTTGAGAGATATTAAACATAGTCCATGCTATATATACACATTACTCAGTATCGAATTTACTCGTCAACAGTCTCTTTCGAGTTTTTTTCCTTGAAAAGCAACATTCTATGGAATGTTTAAAAAAGGCCATATATAATGATAAGAAATTATTTTTTGCACATTCAGAATACAGGAGTATAGGATTTTACCTAGATGGACATGGATTTGATTGCGTAAACATTGTTTATACTTCATTGCCACGTTCACGTTTTGAGGACAAATATAGATTGCCTATTTGTTTTAAAATTAATAGCAAAAAATGTTAACAATCATTTTTCCTCTTTTCATGCAGAGAGTGTATAGAGTTTGGATGCTATTTCTAAATCTTGGTAAAATTTAATAAATTTACTGCAAAAGATACATGTAAATTAGTATCAGGGAAATAAACCCTGCTTGTGAAATAAGAATTTCAATGTTCTGCACACACAAACCTCTAAAAACTCAAACCTCATAAAGAAGAAAAACAGTAATTAAAGAACTGAATCTCGCTGAAAAAGATAAAATAATACTAAGAATGACGATCATCTACCCAGGCAGACCATCAGTTCAATAAAATACCAAATTGTAACCTAGCAGGCTTCCTCGCCAAAGAACTCAATCCTTTCACAGAAAACTTTATCACTCACGTCTAAAAATTTTTTGGTATAATGAAAAAGATACAGCAGGTTCACAATCAACCAAAAGACATCCTTTTGAGTTTCGATGTCTCTTACAATTGGCATTATTTACTGCTTTGAAAAGTTCCCCTGTGATCTCATACATCTGTGAGAACAGCGTCTTCATAATACTTCTCTTTCAATAATTAATTCGAAAAACAAATGTCAGGAGAAGAATTATATCTCAAATCTCACCTGGAATAGTCAACGTCCTAACGGAACATATAAAAACTAATATCCGCAATTTTTGTGCCACTATGTTGAAGAAACTTCTGTTAGCTAGAGACATGGACCAGATCAACTAAACAAGTTTTCCTGTTTCATTAATTGATTGGCCACTTATATACAGTTCACAACAGAATATGAAAAAAGCAAAATGAAAAATTGTTCTTCTTGGACGTACTAGTTTAAAAAAATCTGATAACACTTTGGTACATTAACTTTATAGGAAGTTCCAGTGTCATTCCACATTGACCTAAGCCTACAGAAACCTCCATTATTTCTCAGCTGAAATCGCTTGGATTCAAAATCAAATTTTTATCCGGAATACGCATTAAAACTACTTAACTAACAAAGGCAAATTTATATTAAAAAATTTTTTAAGTTACTTATTTACGGATTAGCGCCTGAAATTTGACACCTAAAGTCTATAAAGGTTAATTTTGTTTAAAATTTTTGTATTTTCACAAAAATTCGCAAAGCAGGTGCGTTTCCAAGCACAGGGTCTTGTTCGGGTCCGATTCCAGTCATCTAAACTACTTTTTCTGTTAAGAATTGAATAAGTGCATTGTGAATGCCTCGCCTACAAAAACAAGTCGAAATAATGAGAGATAAAAATGTTACACATTGGAGAGCATTTACTTTCGCTGTTCAACCACTATGGATTTTTAACAACAGTATTTTTTAGTAATTGACAAATTTATTCAATAATGTACGTGAAGGAAATTTTAAACCATTTTGGTATATTTTTTTAATTATCTTGAGAACGGAATAATCTCTATACAATTATAATTGTTCCAGCTCAGCGCCCATTATGAATCCGACAGGCGCTCTGAACAGCTTGAAACGTATGCCAGCAACATTAACCATTTCGAATGTATGTTGTCTGCGGTCATGCACATTTTCAGGCATGAGGCTAATTTCGTACACGACTGAGTCCTGGACAGTCATCTTAAACAGTTTGGCACAATAATTTATATACCATTTTGATGGAGTCGGCTCTATAGTGTAACCCTGGCCTGGAAGAAAAGAAACATTTGTGGATTACAAAATTTTGTAATTCGCATATAGATGTGAAATTAGATTTTAAAACTAAAGACTGTACAGTTTTAAATTTAAGCACTAAAGGTTTGAAAAATTTTCATTTGATATCAATTAAAAGACAACATTTTGAAAAGAACGTTTATCAAACCGTCTGAAAATGTCATGGTGCTAACTGGGCATAAAATACAAAATATTATACCCATTTGAGGATGTACATGGAAACAAATGACAATTAAAGCGCCTAACCCGCCTAGAGCCTAACTTACCGACTGATTGGTCCCAACTTGGCTTTATTTATCTTTGTTGTCTCAGCGTCATGAGAATAATAAACTGTTTATTTCAAATAAAAAAATAAATCAACACATTCATGCAGGTAAATTTTTTTATTTAAAAGAAGCATTTTAAGTCGCTTAATATTTTAAAAAGGATCTTATTCCTAAACATGATTATTCACCGCTAGCCTCATCTTTCGATTGGGATCCCAATATTTAGAATAAAGCCCGCTGCACACGGTGCCTTTTTCCTTGCTGGATTGCTTGCTTGCTGGCGCTAGAGGCCCATCAGAAGTTGAGAAAATATCACGTGACGTTGACGACTGCTACAGTAGAAATATAGCATAATTGAGAGTGTTTGTTTATAGTATTTGTGAAATAAAAATGGGATCAAAACAGCAAGGTCCGACTAAAAAATTGGTACAGTGAGCTAATTATTGGTTTAATAGAAGCGTACAAAGAAGAATTATGCTTGTACGCAACAAACACGCCAAATTGCCACAATAAAGCACATGCGTAACGAGAAAAATAATTCGCACTGAAAACAAAATTCAAATAGACAGTGTAACGATTGTAGGTTATGTTCACCTTTATTCTTCGAACAACATGGTCAATACACCTTTTCGAATGTTTCTCCGTTGTAGCTAATACCGACTCCATAATTTTCGTGTCGGCTTTTCTTCATTTTTTTTTTCATCATAAATTAATAGAAAAGCAGCAGTAGCTGCCTGTCTTCGACGAATCGCCGCCTGCATAATTGCGTCCATTTTGACAAGTACCCACTTACAAGTAGCCGACCTAGCATGTGCTCAAACAAAGTATCACGCACCGTGTGAAGCGAAGCCTGCAGCACAGCCTACCTAGCTACATGCAGCTCTGCCTGCAGAGCGCCCAGTAGCACCATCTAGCAAGCAATCCAGCAAGAAAAAAAGCAACGTGTGCAGCGGGCTTAAGTTAAGATAGTTTCAAGATAAGGAAAGATTTCATCCGCAATACACGAGTATTTTTCCAAGACGAAACCTATAGAATAAAAAAAAGGGAAATTTTAAATTAAATCTAAAGTTAAATCCGAATCAACTAAAATGGCAGTTTCAAGGTCTATTCTAAATTATAAATATAATTTTTAGGTAATCTATATTTTATAGAATGACTTCATTTTTACTTTGTATCTTTAAAGGATCATTTAACTCGTCACCTACTTTTCTGCAAACAATATTTCACAAAGTTTCATTCGATAAAACAATGAATTGTTTATTAAATAAAAAATAAATTAAGAAACTGATTTTAAATATTTCGTCATAATCATAAATTACCTATAATTTATTTACTTACTTTCGTTTTCGTTCTGGAATCTTGGAGTTTTGGAAATTGCTCGATGTTTCCGAACGAGATGAACGTTTTTCACTTAAGGAATTTTTGATTATTGGAACTTTTGGGCGAAGCGAAACTTTCGCCCTGAAAGGTCGTGAAGGAAGGGTTGCAAACTTTAATTTTTATGAGTTACGTTATCAACAGTTTGAATCAACTTGCGTATTCAACTTTTAAAAGTTGAAAAGACTTCTTTCACGCTGTTTTCGAGGCCAAAGTTTCACCCAATCCTTCAGGTAGAGTTGATACACAAACTCGGATCATGGACCATTATCATAGACCTTATAGTACATGGACTGCTACTCGAAGCCGAAATATGGTCCAACATCTCGGCTGGAACTGTGACGTCTCGAAAGAACGAAGAGTGACGAGAGTACACGAGTAGTCACGATTCCGGCTTGTGCATTTGTTTACAACGTTTCACAAATTTTTTTGATTATTTTTAACGTTTTGAGTGTTATAAATCCGTTTTTTTGCGTTTTTTTGTGACGTGGTGGGTGGTTGAAGTTTCATAATTATAAAATTTCGTTGTACGCCAGTCATTTCCTTTTTTGTGGTTACACGCAAAACAGCCAAGCTCTTGGAATATCTTATCACAGGTATTTAAGGGATTTTGAAACTATGTTATATTTCTGAACATAAATGAGTATTTTATATTCTATTTAATATTTATCGATAGATTCCCCAAAAATAATACAAACGCATGGCTTCAGTTGTTCGACCTAACATCGGAAACAATTATTTCTTGTAAAGTTGCAAATTCTAGGCTTTGCAACAGGCATTTCACGGAGGAGTAATGGTTCAAAAAGAATATTGAAAAAAGATTGCGTTCCCACTATACGTTTCCTTGACAAGTGTGTATCGCATAAGCATTATTGCATACGATGCCAGAGTACACATGTACACATGTACGCACCCGGGGTGCGCATATTTCACAATACATATATGCTATGCGCCGGGCGCTAAGAGTCAAGCATACGGCTTTGGTCGTTCGTGACGTCACAATTCCAGCAAGATGTTGGACCACGCGCTTTTGCTGGGGAAGATAAGGCCTGAGCACAATCGAGACCCGAAACGGAAACCTGAACTCGATCGCGTTCGGGTTTGAGTTTTCATTGTGCGTTACTTCATGTTCAGTTCTAAAGTTTTTGGAGGGATAAACACCGGCAAACCGCACATGGATCATAATTATTTCAACAAAAGAATATTTCGCGAAATGTGTGAAAACTCGGAACAAGATTATTGCAAGGGAGGTAAGGAGAATATGTTTTATTGTGCGTTACAATATTTCAGTTCAAGTCCGCGTTTGAATTAGTATGACCTTGCTAGACAGAGATGAGGCTACGGTAAAAAAGGACAGAGTTATCTTTCGGTTCAGGTTTCGGGTTCAGGTCTCCAGTGTGCTCAGGCCTATAGGGATAGTATCAGTCCATGTACTAACAGGTCTATGACCATTATCCAATAAATACATGGTCTAGTCACACGCAAGTAAAGAATTGAGCCAAATGTAAGTGATTGTCAAATTACAAATTTAAGAATTAGAATATTTTGTAATTTTGAGGTATGGAAATATTTCAGTACTAATAAAATGTCTTGTAATGTTTAGGAAGGTTAAAGGAAAATACGGATTAATTAAAATTTTAGGTTATGTGTTTCATAAGCTCTTCCTGCTGACAAAAACTGGCATGTATGTATAAAATAAAATGAAATTTAAGTAAATCGGGAAAGACCTAAATAAATAAAATTATATAATACAGTGTCTACGACACATAAAGTCCTTTATATGTTTTATTTATTAAAATTTTTTCTCAATTTTGGTTAAAAACTGGATCGAAGCATATTAAACACATTTAATATTTATTTTTAATTATTGCTACTCTTCCTCATATTTTTTTTTATAAATTTGTATAACGTTTGTGGTATAATGAATATATGAAGACATAAGAATGACAACTCGGTAAGGAACATTTTTTTAGCGATTTAAAGTAGTTTAGGACGTAAGTTATCATTAAATAGCAAAAATACACGAAACAAGTTCACCTGGTCGCAAAAAAACTGGTTCAAAATATGTATG
>JAAAKG020201645.1:0-23479 GCA_010014905.2 Druon quercuslanigerum
TATAACAAATGTAGTTAAAATTTCTACAACATTTATTGATCTTTTATCATTTTTTATTATTTTATTAGTTAGTTCGCTCTATGAGAAATCTATATAAAGGTTTGACATAACTATGTTCTGTAACTTTATAAACGCCAAAGCAAGGGAGAAAGCATCTAGCGCTAGTGAAGTAAAGGATCTCTTGAAGAGGAAAAGAGACAGCAAAGATAGTCCGGAGAAAAGCGCGCTAAAGAGTCCCTTTAAAATGAGCACACAGACACGTAGGTCACCCCATCAAAATAGAGTAGCAGGCAGAGAAGGAGGCTGTTGGGCTGCTAATAGGCCAGGTCAGAGGGTGGAGGGAGGACGTAATGGAACGATGGAGCAGATGGAAGGTATGAGGGAGGACCTGAGGATAAGGGATGAGAGATGGGAAAAGAAGGTAAAAGAGCTGATGGAACAAGTAGAAGGATTTCAGTGAGAAGTGGCGTCGGTAAAGAAGCAAAAAGATGATAAAATGAAGCAGATGGAAGAAAAGAATAGGAAGTAGAAGGAAAGGGCGGAACAAACAATTGAGGAGGTGGAGGGCAGGTCGGAAATGGAATTAGATGACAGGGGGCAGGGCAAGAAGCAAGGTATTTGTGAGAGAGTGGAGAACATGATAGAAGGGAAAGTGGGAGAGCGTAGTGATGAAAAGGAGTAGAGAGCGGATAGGGAAAGAATAAGGGCAATGGAGCTAAGGATGGAGAGAAGAGGAAAGGCAGATAGGAAAAATAATATTGTAATAATAGGATTAAAGTTAAAGAGTGGGGAAGAAAGGGAGGGAGTGGAAGCGCTGCTACAGAGCATAGGGTAGGTTAAAGTCATGACAGGGAAAGTTAGGATATAGGGGAGAAAAAAGAATAAAGTGACGGCTGTAGAATTGGAGAGCTGGGAAGAAAAATTGGGAATAATGCGTAATAAAAAAAAGGACAATAAGATTTTTATCGATTAAGATTTCACGAGGAAGGAAAGGGATGTGCAGAGACTGCTCAAACACAGGGCAGGGTATCCGAAAATGAAGATAGAGGAGAAAATGCCATGTGCCGTATAACTATTAAGATCAATATCGTTTTTCAGCGTATTGAGCTTATGACGTCGTGGGATTTACTTTATTTTCTCAGTACAGGGAAGACCTTTCTGTCTCATTGTTTTTACACGCGACTTATGTCTAATAATTGTTTATAAAAGAAGCTTGAGGCAGGCAGATATATAGAATAAACTGCGAATTTTACTTACGCAATTAGTTATTTTGGAGAACACGAGACAGTCTTGTTCGAACAGAGGAATGGTTCAACCTCTGCCATCGATATTAAAAAATTATTCTTGTTAAATTTAAAAAGTTTTTTCAGTTTAGCAATCATTCGCGTATCAGAGGAGTACGAGCATTTTTCAATCTGTCAAGCAATAGGTATTGGTAAAAAATATTTAAATACATATTTCATAGTTTAAATTTCGTTTAAACTCATAAGTTTCCTGTAAAGAAATTAACACTTGAGAATTCTAAAATTAGACGTTCTCCTTCTGCCACTTATGCTCTATTTATTTCGTGATGTAGTACTACTATAAAAGTAATGCCTACATATATTTACTTTCTTCTGTTTAAAGAATCGTTGTGTTTGTCATTAAAATTGAAGAAATTATGAATTATATTAGCGAGAAACTGCTAAAGTTACATTTATTTTATTCTTTTGTATTGAACCTAATATAAGTATAATATTATAAATAAATATAATATAATATTAAATTTTAAAAGTATTGTTTATCTAAATAACAATATTCACGGTATCAAATCGCCGCCAGGTACAAAAAAGCTCCCAAAAATCCTTGGCTGTGCACGGTCGAAACAAAGGGAGTGCTAAACCAAAAAACTAAAAAATGCAGTTTCTCTGTTTTGACTTCTCATTGAAGTTTCAAAATACACTTAATTGTTTTCAAATCTTATAATATATTAATTTAAAAAATGAATGGACTCAATATTACTTTGTATGCATTTTATGTATGCTAAATGAAACATGAAAACGTGATTAATAAATCTGGAAGAAAATCGTCCTTATTTAAAATAATCATGTATTTTATCGTTACCTTTTGAAGTTCGCGCGAAATTCTTAACCGATTACAATAAAACTTGGTGCTGACCGATGAACCATTAAACAATCATATTAAAGGTGATTTTATTTTATTTCCTCAGACGCGGTGAAATTTAAGCAAATAAAATGAATTAAACCATTCACATGCGGTCATCTCTGCATCGTGATCTATTACTTAATCTATTGACTTAAAATTCCAAAGAGAATTCAGGAGTAACGGATTCTCGATAGATATGCATATTAGCAGATAATAATAAATGATTGAGTTCAAAGTGTGAACTTTTCTACATTGAGTTCAACCATATTGTATCAAATGTTCTCGTATATTTATTTATGTACCTCGATCTGAAAGGGTTTATACATATATTGAAATATAAAGTACAAAATTTTATTTTTCATGATTAAATTAATATTTTTATAATATTTTTTATTAACTTTTATTCTTATCTAACATTAAAAATATACAATTTCAATAAATCTATATTATTACAGTTCACAATATGGATTGATAATGAAACAAATCTATTTTTGTTGTCTTGTTCATATAACTAAAAATTTCGCATCTTATGAAAGAAGAAAATGATTTTACTGATTAAAATTTTATTGCATCTTGTATCGTTCTTCTAAAATATCACTTAATTTATTTTAAATTTTATTTTTCACTATTTCACACAAAAACTACGCATCATATCAAAAACTAATTCATAAAAAATTTGTAGCTCTTTTTTGGGTATACAATTTTTGTCTATTCATATTTTTTTCGAAGCTTGTGTGTTTGCGGAAAAAATTTCATCTTTTTTTTGCAATTTTGTTTTATATTAATTTTGTTTCGTACCTTGTGTAGTTTTTCCACATTTTTAAAACTTTTAATGTTATTTTTTACTATTGAAAAAAACTACGTGTCCTATCAAAAACCGACTCAAATCAAATTTAAGCTCTTTTTCGAGTAATTAACTTTTGTCTATTTATTTTTATAGTAGCTTGTATCATTCGTCCGAATTTTTTTCAATGTTGTTTCTTAACAAGCAATAAAATTAATAACTAATTTTTAGGACTTTTTTCGACATAGAATATTTTTCTATTAATCTTTTTTCGCATTTTGCATAGTTTGATGGCAAAATAAAATTGGTGATTGTTCATTATTTTTTATACGATCCAAATTTGAATTTTCGATTTTTTAACAAAATTCAATAAGTTGTTATGATTATCTTGTAGGGCTTTCAAAAAGCATTGTTTTCTTTCTTTTTTCTTTTTTAATATTGTGCGTTGTTTGACGTAAAATACATAGAATTTTCAAATCTTGAACAAAACTGTCTCAAAAGTTTTGAAACTACTCTATCTTTTTGAATTTTATCAAAAACAGCTGGATCATGAATTTGACCCACAGTTTCCGACACTAAACATGTATACCAAAGGCCAATCTAATTGTTTAATTATTTCAAAAGTGATAGTGCTCACAGTCATCCATGCATAGATATATACGTATGCACATACATACATACAAACATGCATACAAACATGCATGCATTGGTTCGAATACACACAATACATACAAGCATATTCGTAAAAACCTTTTTTTATGGTTTTGCGAGTCTCAAAGCGTAGACATTTGACAAAGAAATGGGGAAGGAGGTTGGTCAAATTTTTCGAACAACTAATACCTTCTCTATAAACGAAACACTCTCAAATTCATACCACACAGTCTTTGAAGTCTTGCCTTGAATTTAAGCCAATGCAATTTTAAACAATCTTAATGTCGTGATATGACTAAAAAAGTACAAGCGGTTCTGCGCCGCATTTCAGTCGCTTTCGCAGAAAGTCCGCAGCAGTAAATATTTTTGAAGTTTTATTGGCTTTAAATAAATATAGCATTTTACATGTTACGTCCTATGAATTTTCATATTTTTTCTTTGAGTATCCTAAGTCAGAGCACGAGTTGAAGTTTTGAAAAAAAATCTAAAGACCTGAAAATCTGTAAGATCTGGTAATCGCCGACTGAAACTTGACATTTGAGAATTGGACATTTTCAATTATATCTTGAGAACAAATTAGGATCTTTTAATTTTTACTATCCTAAACTAAAGATGAAACTTCAAAGACTGTGTAGTATGAATTTGTGATTTTTGCTCCATTTTCCTAGGCAATATCTCATTGTAATTAGAAGTTATTAGTTGTATGCGAAAACTGAATATTATGATTTCTTTAAATTTTCACGTTTAGAGAACCCCTGAATCTGAAAAAATGATTTTACGAAGACGTATTTCTGTCTGTCCCCAGAAGGATTTAAAAATTTGTTATTTATCACTTCTTGATAGCGCGTCTAGTTTTTGCTAACTCGTAAAAAATAGCATACAAAATAAAAAATAAAAAATTTGGGACAAACGACACAAGCTACGAAAAAAATAGGTAGTCAAAAGTTGTTCACACAAAAAAGAGCCGCAATTTTGCTTTTAATTATTTTTTGCTAGGACGTGTAGTTTTCGTCTTGACTATGAAAAATAAAATAACAAATAAAAATATTGAAAAAGAGAAACAAGGTACCGAACAACAATTGGCAAATGTTTTTCGTTCATAAAAAAACATTGTAAATAAACGAATTATGTTTTTGGAAAGACGACACAAGGCATAATAAAATGTTTGACGTCAAAATCTTTCTTTATAGGATGTGAAATTTCTTTAAATTGTAAAAAACTACAATGAAAATATGTCTGTTTTAGTAATAATGTTTATAATGAATGTTAAGATCATACATTTTTTGAGAAGATATATTTTTTAGGGTTACTGATATTAAAAATGAATGCAAAATAAAGAGCAGTTGTTAAAGTTATCATGGAAAATTAAGGTTGTAGTGTAAATATGAACAAGCAATCCCAGACCGAGGTGAATAAATTAAATATAATATACATTTGATATAATAGAGTTGAGCATAATGTAAAAAATGCGCATTGTGGACAAAGTCGAGTGCCAAACACGAGATGCGTGATGAAAATGTTTTCGTTGAAGACCAAAGAGCTTTAACAAAAAAGAATGACTAATTACCAAATGACAGTTGTCAATGCTTTCACCTTTAGTTTCAAAAAGTATGTCCACAAATGTGGGGGAAGTACAAAGACCGAGCCCGTCGCGCAAAATCTAACAGACGCGCGTCTTCGCCCGTACGGTGGGCAGATTTATATAAAAACTTTTCCCGAGTTATATTCTATTCAAAAGGCCAAAAATATCTCTATCCGGGCTTAATCAGCGCATAATTTAATAAGAATTTTAATGTTTTTTTAAAAAAGTGTCTAGCTTCTATTTCAAACGAATAATCACGTTTACAAGTCAACTGTGATTATCGGCAGTACTTTCGCTGATCCTACGGGCAATTTATGATTTATGTAAAATATGTTACTGCAGTCTTATCAATAAAATTCGGTATAATTTGCTTTAATTAATTAGACTGCAGAGGTAAATACAAGCAAAAAATTGAATTTTTTATAATCATTCAATGATAAGGGTTTTTCAACCAAACTTTTTGTCTAATATTTTACCTATATTTCTATGGCAATACTTTTTTGATATAAATTTCGGAAAAATGCAATACCTTTATTAATTTTAATTGGCTAACCATCTTATTGGAAAAAAAATATTTTTTTACATATTCTTGACTTTATATCCAAATGTTTTCAAGTGATTGGCACCAAATTTCAAGCAGAAGTAATTAGCAACAATTTCAGTATATAAAATGACGAAACTTTCGATGTCTTGCAACATTAAAAAAAATTTTAAATATGTGTTTTTATGAAACAAAGTATAATTATTTATTTTTGAATTATATTGTTCCCTTGTGATAAAGGAAAGACTGTGCTAGTGAACTTAATTTATTTATATGAAATCTTATATAAAATAAAAGATTGGTTAATTTCAGTGAAGGAGTTTTAAATTGAAATTTAAAATACCAATTCAACTTTCAATTTTTAATGAAAACGATCCAATCATGATTAATTTACTTTTTTAATTTAGTAAATTAGTAATTTAATCAAAATAAAATTTTTGAGAGTATTTATCTTCCTTTTTCATTACAAGAAAAAATGAAGCATCACTAAAAACTTCAACTAATTTTGGAAAAAATATTCATAATATAATACACAATAAAAATTTTTTCAGGAGAAAGAAATTCATAGCCTAATATATAATTATACCAAGCTGTGAAATACCTTAAATGAACTTTTAATTATTTTTAACTGATATAGAGTCCTTTATGAAAAGAGTTTAAAAATATATTTGATTATGCGTATATTTTCTAAAATCACCTGGCCAACATTGTTTTCAAAAATTCATATACTGCGAAGATTTTTGCATCACAGATGTTTTTAGTGAGATTAGATATATGTATAAAAACGGATGTTTAAGGATTTCATGAGAGGAAATAATTAATTTCTTGTAAAAAGTGGAACATTTTCACTCGTAGAATCTTTCTTGAAAAGGAAGTCAAAACAATTTTGCATCTTCAATGCTATAAAATATAATTATTTTATTACCAGAAATCGTGCTAGATGTTACTGCTAATTTACCATTTACAATTTTCTGAACGACTCCGCAATCTCTGTTAAAGAGCACCTCCTAGAATAAAATAATGAGTTTGCAGTTTAAAAGATAAGCTGTTTTTAGTAATTTTGTAAGAAAGTCGGGAGTAAATTTAGCGCGACCTGTTTATTGTCTAATTGCGATTATAATATCTGAATTATTATTTTAATTACGCTCACATGCCGTACTTTAATTTGCCGATTTTTATGCGTATTCTCAGTACACTCAAAATAAATTGGTGGTGTCTGAGACATTTTCTGGCGTTTGAAATATGTGAAATGTCAATATTGACGCAGTTAATTGTTTTTAATTTTCTCCTAAATGGCTTCTAGCTTAGATCTGAAGCATAGGAAGAAATAAAATAATAGGCACGAAGGTTTTAATTAATCGCTTTACGAAGTGAAGAAAGATACGTAACGATATCGCTTATAATCATTTAGCGCTATCCTCGTTGATGAGCAAAGAGTGAAATCCAATTTCCACGCCTGTCTGTTCCAGGTTCATATCCAGGTCTCTTGTGCACAGGAAATCCACAATAAAAGTACTTCCAATCATTTTCTTTAGACCTATACTTACATTTCCATAGTTACATAAATCTCATAATATAAAACGCGGAAGTATATATTAAATTTTTTTCAATTTTGAATAAACTAAAGCAATAAAATGCATTATTATGCAAATTTATTAATAGTTATTAATCAAATAAGGAAAAATGGGTAGTTTAGTAATATGATTTACCGATTTAGACAACCGTAGTTTTTGAGTTCATTGTCAAAGATAATTTAATTGCGTAAAGCAGTGCACCTTTAATTTAAATTCCCTTAGCTTATTGCATTTACCTGATTTATATAATTAGTTTAGCTTTCAAGTGGGTGCTTAGGCATATTTAATTTGTTTTTATTTCAGACAAACTTTACTCGAGTAGACTATGCCTCGAAAACATTTGAATATATATATTTTCAAGTATTTTTTGTTTATCTGATTGACGTATTTCACGAAAATTATGTGACAATTTATTTTTATGTAGCGAATTTTTATTAAGTCTGGAGTCAAAGTCGGAGAGATTTCATTTATTATGCCTGAACAATAATTAATGATAAGACTTTCAGCTACATCTAAAAGAAATAAGTTTTTGAAAGTTTTTAATAATATTGTAAGTATTTAACATAAAATTATTTATTGCTTTTTCGAATGAGAGATTAATTAAATGAATGCGTTTAGGTTAATTTTTTGCGTATTGTCTACTATTTCGAGATTTTCTGTTCACCTAACTTATTTTTAGTTCATTCTGATTATGGAAACTAGTAATATAATACTATACAGTGCCTATTTTATACTAAGTAATAAAACTTAAATGTGGGTGGTAAAAGTAGAAAGCACTGCCACTTGACAAAAATATGCTTTCCGCTAATTGAGTAAAATATTCAACCTTGTATAGTCATATGAAGTTCCAATTGTTCACATCAAAAATTATTTAGAAATTTAGAAACATATTCATTTTTTAGACAATATGAGAATTTAAAATTTCAGTATCATAAAATTTTTTCTTATTCTTATTCTTTCTAATTAATAAAAGTTCTATTCAAGAAAAGTATTAAACTTGTTGAAGTAAACTTTATTTAAAATTCTTGATCTAGATAAAATAATCTTTTTGAATAATTACCTAAATTTTTTCAGGATTTTCAATATCAGCACAAGAAACCTCAACAATGTTTATTTTGCTTATTTTTTATGTTTATTTTGAAGCATGCTAATTTTTTCTACATGTTATTTGAAAAAACTTAGAATGTGATTTAAAAATGTATAATTCTATGTTTTAATGCTTATTCTTCTTATTCTTCTTATTTCTATTATACTTTTATAAAATTATAGTTGCGAAATTCGAAGTTACAGAGTATAATTAATTATTTATTTCCCAATTATGAAAATTGTAATTTTCTTCTTCTTTTTAACATTAAAGTCCAATCTCACCGATTCAAATTTAGAGAGCAACTTTGTTCTCTTATTTAAAACATGCTTGTCCTACATTCTGAAACTCACTTCTGGTCACCGCGTATACTCTTTACCAATGATTTTTGACGTCAGATACATTGTAAAAGTTTATCCTCCTAAATTAGTAATTGTAAACATGTTTGGAAAAAGTAACTTCAGATATAATAAACACAAAATATTATGAGGAAAAACTTAACGGTCTCAAAATTCCCTTCCTATTCGAACCGTACTGCACTTCTTGCGTGAGATGAATTCTAACAGTGGGTAATTAATGGATTTAAAATTTTAGATGTTGGGAAATTAAAAGAGAAATGTGTGGGGGCCAAACAATTATGTTGAATTTTTGGCAGAAAAATTCTTCATACTGGATCATAATATAAAATTATAAATTAAACAAGTCATAATATTCTTAGGATGTGCAAAGAAAAACAAGTTTCTTGGGTTGTCTCAGCTGCATATATTTTTTTTTAATTTAAGCATGTCGCGCTTAAAACATCTTTATCTTGAATCGAGGAACATGTCATTATTTTTATATTATAGAAAAGAAAATTTTTCGTCGTCCGCAATATCTAAAATTTACTATAAAAAAATGCTAAATTCACAATTTCGAAACAAGAAAGATTTTTTTAAATTACATTAAAACTATGCAGTATTCCTTTGAGTCAAGAAAAAGCAATTTAAAAGACAAGATTTTTAAAATCTTTTCAATAAAAATAATCAGTTAACACAATCCACAAAAATTGATTTTTGCCCATTTTAGAAAAGTTCTAATTAAAAAAAATGTTTATTATTTTCTAATTTTCTATTAGTTTTTATTAACAAAAATTGTAATAAGATAAATGATATAGAGAAAAAAGTTATGGAAAAATTACTGCTATTACATTACTACGAAAATTTTTAAAATTATGTCCTTAACTCTTTTCTGACGAAAGGCAATCAATTGACCTATACAAGAAGTGGGTCCCCATATTTATTGAGCAGATTATATACCATAAAATGAATTTAATCCAATTATACACTAAAGTAAATGTGTATGTAGGGACCGTTCAAAGTTTACGTCACACAGCCGTTGGGGGGGGGGGCGGATCATCCAGAATGGGACATTAAACATGTAAAATATAAATGTGCATAACGCTTCTTTGAAATGCTTGAAAAACTGTAAATTAGTGAGCTTATATTGCAACTAAAGCAACTTCATGCAGACTTGAAACTCTTTCTCCTTTTTTTAACCTTTTTTCCAAAAGCTTCCTGTTTTTTAGCTTTTCTGCTTAAATCCAACTTACCTATAATAAAAATAATAAAGGAAATCCAACTATTTTTAATTCAAAAGTCTACTATTATATTTTCGGTTCAAAATTGATCTCTTTTGATTAAAAATGCTACTTTGTGGTAGATAATTTAACTGCTAGTTTGAAAGTTTAATTACTTTTTTAAACATTCCGTTTATTGGTTGGAGGTATAACTATTTTTTTGAAAAGTTGTTTATTTTACTGAAAATTAATATTTTTTAAAAAAGAAAATTTTACTTTTCTATTATTGTGCAGAAAAAAATCGCGTTTTCATTTTGACTCATGTCATTTTCTTGAAACCTTATTTTACGTTTTAGTTACGTTTCCTCCCTTGATCACTGTCGAACCAGAAAAGCGATCTGCTTAATGTTCACCAATTATGGTTAAATTTTGTTTTAGCACATTTTTTGTGGAGAATTCATATTTTTTATTAAATTTGACTCACTTTACTTTAATGATAAAAACTTTTAGCGCTTGAAATACCAACTGTTACGTGATTTGTTAACAATTATTTTTTTCTTCAACTCAAATAATTGGTTGGAAGTTGAACTTTTTTCTTAAGAATACTTACGATTCTTGAAGTTCAACTACAGATGTTTTAAAAACTTAATTATTTTGTTAACAATTCTACTCGTTTGTAGAAAATTTAATTTATATAGTTTAAAAGAAATAATTTTTTTGTACGTTCATCTTTTTTGATATAACATTATACTGACTTTTAAAAAATTTGTTTTTTGTTTTGTTTAAGAAATTGAACTATTTGGTTGAAAAAACAACTGTTGATGGTAAAGCTAAAACTTTTTTGTTAAAAAATTCTTATATTTTTTATAATTAAGTTTGTTTGTTGATATATCATTTTTATTGTTGAAAAATTTAAGTATGCGGTTGAAAATTTAATTATTTCATTTAAAATCCAATTGTTATTTTAAATATGCAACTGTTTTAGTAAAAATTCATCATATTTCTTCGAAAATTGGAGTATGCAGTTTATTGAAACTTTGTCCTTTTAGACTGAAAAATAATCTTTTTTTTTTAAAAAGTTTTCGGTTCAAAATTCAACTGCTCGTGGTTGAAGATACATAATTCTTTTTTGTTTGAAAATTCGACCATTTGATTAAAAATTCGTCTTGGAAAGCTGAAAGTTCAAGGTTTTCTTTAAAAATTCGTCCGTTTTTAGAAAATTTTATCGATTCGATTCTAAATGCAGCTTTTTGATCCAATATTAATTTGGTTGTTGTTGAAAACTTAACTTTTTGGTCAAAAAATTAAATTTTTTTAATATACATATTTTCGTTTCTAAAAGTGAACCATTTTCTAAAGAAATACAATTATTAGTTTGAAGATTTAATTCTTTTATTACAAATTTATTTTTTTGATAGAAAAATATTATTTTTTGCTCGAAAATTCAACTAGATATTTTTTTTGAAAATTTACTATGGAATTTGATTTTATACCTAATATAAATTACATTAAAATAAATGTATTGCTCTATTTTGGTGAAAAATTACCCAATTTTTGTTATTTTGAGAGCATTTTGGGAAGTGTTAAAAACCCAGCCAGGCGTAGTTTTTACACGGCCCCAAATGCCAGTAAAAATACTGGATTGTAACAGTTGATCGAAATTTAAAAACCAGTTTACAGTCCCTGAGCAAATTTCACTGGTCCTATTTCGGGTTGGGGGGGGGGGGGGCTGTAGTTCCGGTCTTTGTCGCATCTGACTATTGGCAAGTGTCTTCTCAACATATCGAATGTAAATAGCATTCGTTTTGCGGTGGTGAAACTATAATGCGTCGCTTCCGAGGCGAGGGCATATAAGTTGGGATGCTGCGGCCTCCACTTCATCAGTACCATACACACACGACCCGTCTTCCGAGCCATGAGGTGTAAAAGGTTGATCACCATGCGGTTCGCTTGGACACATGTAAGTTCTATTGAATAATCCATTAATTCCAATTTGCTTTCTGATCCGAGGACCTATTCTAATTGGCCATCGCCATTGTCCCAATTATCGCGACTCACTCTCTAATCCAGGAACGCTGATCACTGTAATTTTAGGGCTTTGTTTGCTCACTCACTTGCCTCATTATGCAGCAGTTAGTTCTTACGTTATCATTTTCTGGATGTCGGCCAATCAGCCAAGCGAGACGAGAGTTCAAGGAACGACTTTTGCATGCAGTTTTGTATTTCATTACCGTCTATGTCTTTCATGGTCGGGTTCACTCATTCGCAAATGGAAGTCCAAAGACTAGACTCTGCAATCATTCAAAATAAATATCATTCAATTGTTTGAGTATGCCAGGTACTGAGAGGCAAAGGGTAATGTTTTTCTAATGTAAATTCCACTTTCACGTATTCTCTGTTACGGGTATGTTGTTAATATTGAAGAAGAGATGGGGTTTCGACATTAGAAATTTCAATAAAAATGCTACAGTTGAAGGAATTCTGCAAAAGTGAAAATTTTTAATTAAGGGAGAGTTTGGTCAACAATTTTATTTTGTAATAATAATGCTTAAAAACTTATTTGTGGTTTGTCATAAAAAATTTTTATCAATATTATAATGTAGCAATTTAGTTTTAATTTTTAATTTAATTTAAATTTAATTTAAATTTTTTTTTAATTTACTTTTTCTTTATGCGGCTATTTCTAATCTTGGATTCTGAAAACTTAATAAAGAACCACTGAATAATGTTTTAATCGGTTTTTTAAATAATTGAATTACACAAATAATTATAAATGAAGGGCTGCAGTAAAGAATTCCATAAATAACAGAATTGGAGTTTTTCAGGAGAGCGAAATAAAATTCTGTAATGTCAAAGTCACCATTTTTAATAAAAAAAAATAATTAAGAATTATAATAAATATAATAAAAAAAAAATATATATATATAAGTATATATGTATATATTAAACAATGAAAGATTTCATTTAGTTTACTCCCGAGATAAAGTGTTTCTGAATTGAGAATAATAAAAATTTGATAAAAAGAAAAAGATTTAGTTCCGTGAAATAGAATGTGCAACTTAACAATCTTAAAGTAAGTGGAACCTAAAATTGGAACAGGTTTGGTTAGGTATCATGATAAAAAGTGAAATTTTCAGTTTAAACAAAAAGAAAAACTTGTTTTCGATATATGGAGTTGCTAAATTGGGGAAAATGTGTTTGATTAGAAAATATCAATCAATTTCAAGTAAATGATTCAAGTATTTTGAGAATTAAATTTCATGGGTTTTCAAAATCGGTTTTAAATCTCAAATTAAAATCTATTTTTTAATTTTAAAGAATAATTAAAAATTGCTCCTCAGATATGGACAGGCCACATAAAAATGAAAAATTTTGTAGCCACAATAATCATTCTGCTCTGGGGGAAATAAAGATTTGGTGTGACGGTCTTGCACTGTGACAGACGATTTCTGGCTGAAAATTCTACCAAACTAAGAAAGGTACATGTTTCTTTACAAATTAAAGATAATATTTTTAAAAATATTGTTTCAAATTTCAATGCAAAAACTAAAGCAAAAAAAACATATAAATTTTCTTTCATGTTTTTTGTGTTATTCAAAAAAACATTTCAGCAGTTTTTTATTTTTGACTTCAGAACATATTCCTTCTTGCGAAAGTTCATGTTATCAACTGGCCATTTTCAAACAAATTCCCAAACATTTTAAAGCTCTATATCGTCGTTACCAATCCTGATGATCATATAGATTTCTGTAAAATTAATTTTTTCAAATATGTTCTTTTTTAACCAGAAATATTCTGCAGATAAAGTATCCAAATCTAAACTCTTTGTTACAAACAAAAAGTTTAAAGAAAAAACAGACAACTTCGCTAAAAAATATAAAATACCTTGAGAAATATCATCAGGGAAAATCGTGCATTTGATTTTATGTACTAAATTAACCTAACGGGGTACTAAAATAACACTGAATTCTTAATAATGAAAAATGATAATAAAAATAATAAGATAATCTAAAGTATTCTCTAATTTGGAAGGGATTCTCTTATTCATTTTTTGCCATATTAACACCTTTAAAATTTTTTTAACTAATCATAGCTCATGCGGCTATTGAAAATAATGAAGTTCAAAATTAAATTCGAGAGTTACTATTTGAATAAATTACAAACCAAGATATTTAATTCACCTCGAAGTAGATTTTTGACGACATCTATTACAAACAAACAATGATTAATGTAATATAAGACTAAATTTTTTCATCATAAATGGACCAAGTTAAATTTAAAAAGTTATCAGTTTAATAATTATCGTTAATAAATTTTTAATAATCGCTTTTTGCAAATCATATCGTGATCTAAGTGATGTAACACATTGAATTTGTTACACGAGGATCAGCGTGCAAATATTTGTAATTTGTCTTTCTTTTGGGACAAGGTAGAATCACGAACATCATCGTGCTGGCCTTAGCGAGAATTGTTTTTCGACAGGATAGTAGTTTATTTCCTGAATCTCTTAGTGACCGTAATTGTGGAGAAAGTGTTTCCGATTTTCCATCATACGCAACTGTATCTGCCGTTTATTCAGCAAATTGCAGGTAGATAAATCGATATAAGTGACCCAGGCAGATGCTCTTAAGCAAGTTAGTGAAAGTCCTATTAAGAATGACGCCTCAACTTGACCACGTCAATTCGACACTTTGGAGTTAGGTAACAGTGGATTTTACGAATCTCTGAATAATATTTGAGAAAAAAGCACTGTAATAAGGCGTAAACATTGTATTCAACATACATGCTTTCAATTTGACATACATTTTAAATATCGATTTATCTTGAGAAATCAAAAGTTAGTTCTCCTTTTCAGTTTAACCATATTGATAAAATCAAAAAATATAAGTTTATTCTGGAAGGAAATTTACTAGCAGTATCAATTTCTGAAGATTAAATCACTTTCTGTATTACTCTGTATCTTGCCGAGTGAATACGTAAGAGAGAAAAGGGCAGATTTCTATTGAGGACATGCCGATACACGATAGGAGTCAAGTCCACATATTAGTATCAAAACAGGTTTCATCCGTAGCATTTCGCATTTTCACCGCTTTCTTTTAACAGGAGACGTTCAGTAAAGAGTATTATATATTCTCAACGCAAACGTATTTCTTTATTTAAATCAGGTGCACTTCTAATGTTGTAAATTGTATTTCTATAAAAAATAAGAACAAATTGTGAGGGTAAAACAAAACGAAATGCGTATCATGAAAATACCAAAAAAAGGTTTAATGTTTTCTACCATGAAATGTGATATTTTATTTAACATGGATATTCTTCTCCAGAAATGCATTAATCCCTGAAACCAATAAGTTCGTTTTCCCGATAAGAGATTATTTATTTCAAATTAAAATATATTGTAAAGGGAAACCTTTTCTGTTTTCTAAACTGTAATTTTAAAAACAAATTCAGGTCCAAATGTTAGTATAAAGGAGTTAGACAATTTTATTTTGAAGTTTAGACAATTTCTGTTACGCGCACATTTACTGATTTCTGAAAAAGTTTGATCGGATAGGATCTAAATTCTGTGATGTGCACTTTAGAAAAAAGTGAAATTTGGGCAGTTAGAAAAAAAAGAAATAATAATTTACTGCCCAACGTTTTGGTTCTCTGAGCGAAGCGAAAAAGTGAAAGTACGTGTCATGTTTAAAAGAATTCCAAAGCAAACATCACGAGACCATGATCATATATATTATAAATATACAAAACGGATATGAGTATAAAATAAAACGTTACTCTAAAATAATAAATAAATAAATGTATATATATATATATATATATTTAATTTCAGATCATCTTTGCTCTACTGATCGTTGGAATGAGCCTGGCCTCCAAATCGAACCATAGGCTCGAAAGTGAAAGGAAAGTAGAAGAGGTCGAAGACAGCTCCAATCAAGATGCATTAATTGACCTTGACGATGAACTCAAGGGCCTTGAGTATAGGATTAAAGATGAACTAGACAACGGTGACTTACCCATTTTACCTCCGTTAATTCTTCTAGACTTTACGAACGGTACAAACTCAACTGATGATAAATCCAAACGGACGATAAATGGAAACTTGGGCTATGGTTTTCAAGGAAATAATCTCTTATCAGGAAAATATAATTACTATTTTCCAGCTGGGAAATCTGGAACTACAGTTAGCATTGAAGAGTCCATCAGTCCCTTTTTGCCAAAGACTATTATCGAAAGAGTTAAGCCAATAACGGAAGAATCCGAGAATTCCAATAATTATGATGGTGAGAGAAGAGAAAATAAATACTTTGCTAAAAATGCTGTTACTTCTAGCACTGTTCAGAATCATCGAATACCATTCACTGGCCATCAATATGATCACACACAAGCCATCTTTGGTCAGAGAACGAAATTGCAGAAAACTACAGCTGACTTTGGTTCTTTTGCTGGATTTTCAACAACTCCAAGGACGCATCTAAGTCCTTATACAACTGCAAGCCCGGATTTGAAATTCAGCACGGCTTTTAGATCCGATAACTCTTTTTCTTCTACTCCCAGACCTACTAATAAACCTATTCATCAGTCTACTAATCAGCCTAATGCTTATTCTCCTGGAGTAAGTTATCCAAGTTCTACAACAGAAAGTCCACTTTATGATGAGTACTCTACTCCCGCACCATCTGAGCATCAACAAATTACTCCAGCTGCTTATCATGCGAACTATAATTTTGATCCCTATAGTTCTCAAAGGACAATTTTGGAGCCTGCATCAAGTCCTAAGCAAGCCGATCCAACTGCTGATTACTATTCTGCTTCCATGGAAGCTTTGCGTAATTATCCAAGATATACAGTAGAAAATGGTGTCAGGTATGAACATAAGATTGTTTGGAAGTATCCCGATGGCAGAGTTTCAGACACTCCGCCTTCTCCTCCTCCTACTCCAACCTCATACATGAATTCTTATTCTGAATATCTGTCTCAGAAGCCAGCACCTGCTGTTAACTACGAAAACTTCCGTTACAACAGCAGACCAAACTATCAACAACAACATCAAAAACAACAACAGAAGAAGTACAATTTTGCATCTCAGTCAATTTACTCACAAAAACCAGCTCAGTTTCCAAAACAGGAATCTGAAGATCCAAACGATAATCAGTTTGTTTCTCCGGCCTCATATTCACAACAATTTACAAATTATAGTCCAGGATCTTCAGGCTCTTCCCTTCCATACGAGGTCGTATATCAAAATCCATACAGCACTGAACAGAATACAAGAAATGGAGTTCATGGTTTTTCATCAGCTCAATATCATTTTAATCAACGAGGTGGTCAGAGAAACCCTTACCATTTTCAAGAATCTCGTCGACTTGTTCCAAAATATGCAGTCAATAGCCCAAACCCAGATTATGTTGCTACTACTGAAAATCCAGCAAAGGCTGATTCGACAGAATCCTCAAAATTATTCACCACTAGTGGTCACCTCTCGACAAGTGTTCTTTCAAAATATACACCAGATGCTCAACGTTACCTAAGTAAGGTTTTCGCGCCAGGTAAAAATCCTGTGACAAATAGTTATGGAGACAATGTCGATCCTCAATATGCTGATTTGTTGAAGTACAACCCTTCGATTTCACAGTATATAAAAAATCCTTCATCAATTTTGAATGCTCAACCAACTTTTGTTCAAGCTGGAAACTCGTTGATACCAGTTATCATTCTTCGAGTTGACGGTGCACCACCGGTTCAACCAAAAGCTACACCGAATATTAATTTGAAGGCCCTGTTGCGACAGTATCTGACTCAGTATGCACAGGGTCTTAGTGATATGACACAAGATTCAAGTTATGATTCAGAAAAGGATTATTACGCAAAATCTCAAGCTTCTAGAGCGAGCAATCCCATTTCGGAATTGACACAATTAACTAAAAGCCTAAGCCAATTTTCTCAAAATCCAACTGCTGCTACTGATTATCAGACAAGGTTTTCACAAAATAGCGAATATGATAGAAGACAATATGAACCGAGTGGATATGTACCAATTTTAAAACAAGGACGAAGACAGCAGCAAAATGAAGAAGATAAAATTATTGAAACTGTTAATAGATATACGATGCAGGGCAAGCAGCCACAAAAAGTTAAGAGTGTTGAGATCATCGACGATCCTAGATATACTTCTTATAAGAGAAGTTAATGCTTTGAACTGATTATTTAATTTAAGTTTCTAGTTGTTTTAAATGTGATTTTTCAAGTCTTTTGAAACGTGTTTTTCTGAAACGTCATTATTGTATGCATGGACTTTTGGATGGAATTATTAAAAATAATTTTCTATTGCATACGTGATTAGATATATGTGGAAACAGTTTTTTAAGTTTCTAAGCTTTCCAATTCTTTTAAGAAAATAAATCAATTTTGTCGATAAGGAAATACCGCTCAGGTCTTTCAGCATTGATTTTAATATCGAAGAACAATTTAGTAATTCAAAATTTAAAGAATTTCGAGTTTCTTATATTTTTAAAGAAAGCTTATTTGGTATTTATTTTGAAAGATTTTTCAATTAGACGTATTTTTAATGAAATTATTCATATAGTAATGTCAGAAACACGTTGTTTATACACGCATTTTTATCATATGTTTTATATATATTTTTTGTTTCTTTTACGCTTCACATACTCGTTTTTGTACCTGACATTATCAAATTTTATACTAGAATGATAATAGAATTCTGTGTTAAATATTCTAACACTTCTGGCGGATATTCCTGAAGTTCTGGTAACCATATTATTAAAAAACGTCCATTGTTTTATTATTTGATATCAGGGGCGTATGCAGAAAACAATTTCGAGGGGGTTTTAGCGATCCATTCAAATTTTACATGATGTTAAAATTAAAATTAAACAAGTTATTTTTATATTTCGTGGGGGGGGAGGGGGGTTGGCCTCCATAACCCCGCTTGCGTACACCCCTGTTTGATATTAAGAGTTTTAAGACTCTTTGAAGTAATCTGTCTAAAAATAAGAATCATAGAAGATTATTATTTGTTTTTTTTTAATCGGGAAATTTTTGAATTTGCATAAAGTATAAAATCATCCGTTCAGAAAGTGGATACCTCAGTTTGCGTAATGAGTTTACTTCATTGTGTTTGAAAGCTGTTCAAGTGAGTTTTTGTGCCATGATGCAAAGTTAAAAAAAACTTCGTTTGATTAGCATAATGTTTATAATTAATTTGCTCTTAAAAGGGTAATGTGCAATACACAGCAAAGACCAGATTTTGATTTTTCGTAAAGGTGTTACATATGTATAATCATTTGATTCATTTACGAGATATCAAATAAGTAAAAAAGAAGCTACTACTTACCGGTACTTTGCAAAAATAGCCAAATTTTCACACTTCAATATGGTACCTTTAAAATAATAGCTTTTAAGAAAGTTTTGATATGTAATTTTGATGCATTATTTTACATTATATTGTAATAATAATTGAATAATACAAATTTGATGAATCTTGTACAATTACTCATACCCATTAGCCCATTAAGCTTCCGATTTTATATTTCCACAACACGTTCACCATATAAAGTTTTGTTACAAATTAATCTATGTAACACGGGTATGGCACAATATACGATTTGAGCGTCAAAATTGTCCAATTTAACATATCATCTATCTATTTGACAGTAAAACACATCTTTCAAAATAATAATTTAGATATTATTAAGGTAAGCGTATAATTATTAATGTTTGCTTTCAAAATAAAAAATTAATGATATTTGGTATTATGATAAATTAAAGTTGCATTTGTAAAAAATTAAAATGTAACTTAGATAATGTTATTATCACTTTTGGCTAAAGTTACGTGTCGAAAGATTTGAAAGACATTATACACATGTGCAAATTGTCAGCTTCAGTTACGAAACTATTTACAGTTTCAGGCTTTAAATGAACAAAATGTTAGAATTTAATAAATAAAATTTGACCCCTTCAGACACGATTAAAAATGTCAAGAGATTACTTCACGGAAGCGCGTGATTTTAGAGCTACAATTTTTACGTGCTTTAAAGTCTCGGACTCTATGATCTAAAAGCATAGAATTCGTGAATTAATCTCCGAAAATTTCTCTCCATGCAGTCGTGTGAAAAGAACATTTCGTGTCAAAAATGTTTTCGACAAAAGACACTGTAGAATCACTTTATATTGGCAGATTCAATGTTTTTTGACTCGATGAATTCAAATATGATGTTGGATTTTTAATATTCAAAATGGTGGATCTAATATGGCGGACATGAAATATTAAAAATATTTTGATCTGGATAAAATTTAAGGTAGTTATCTTTTTTAGGTCGCTCAATTCAAATCTGATGATAGATTTTCAAAATTAAAAATGGCGATCTAGATAAAATTGGTGGTACATAGATTGCTGAAGTAGCTGATTTCAAATATATTATTGGAAGGTTTTTCTTGTTCTTGAAAAATCAAATTTTAAACAAACGATCCCAAAAACCTAGTTATCACCAATTTTATCAGGGTCTAAACTTTTTAAATAATTCATGCCCGCCATATTTGATCCGCCATTTTGAATTTTGAAAAAACATCAGATTGAAATTCAGCGACCCCAAAAACCCAATTCACACCATGTTCAATTAAAGTCCACACTTTTTAAATAATGTGAGTCCGCCATATTGGATCAGTTATTTTGAATATAAATATCTAAAATCAGAATTGAATTCAGCGATCCCAAAAATTCAGATACATTAAAGTAAAATCAAATCGGATTACGTTAAATAATTTTATTTTGAGATGCTCATATATGTGTCATGATACAAAAGTGGCCGATATATCTGTCACTAGCACCAAAGGGGTTAATAGGATAAAACTAAAAAAATTCGGAATAAATCAAACAAAATTCTGGTTGTTACAACTAGATTACAATGCTAAATATGCCTATACTATTATTTCTTTTTCAAAGTAAATAATTTGTGAGCAATCTTAGTAGACCGATGATGGTTTGATGAAGGACATCGAAAAGGGGATTTATTTCAATAATAAAAAATAAGTTTCTTGTTTATTATTTTTTGGTTGTTTTAAATAGTTAATGTGGTAATTTTAACGAGATATTCTGGTAAACATAAATTTGGGACTACTGAACTTCGATACTTTTCTACATTCAAGGACTCTTCTTCATCCCCTCTGAAAGTACATGGACAGTATACGGAAGAAAAAAGTCTAACATAAGTATCCGAAAACAGAGTGTATTACCTATATTCTGCTCTGCTAAAATTTCATCTATCTATCGGCAATCTTTGTTAAGAAGACTTTCTTCGGTATTTTCCATGGTATGTACTTAGAACACTTTCAATCCTAATATTCTCAAACACTAGAGAGATAACGCACAGATTTTTTTTGTAAACCACTTAAATGATGGTTTACGATAATTATTTATACTTATATGATTAAAAATTCATCTAGAAAATCACGATTGTTTCAGAACCAGACATTTACGACGGAGAATCACTTGACATATATCTATCAGAACAATAAATATAAATTTTTTTAACTAGATCTGTCCAGTAACTAAACCCAGATTTTTTTTAGTGTAGAAAGTTTTGATTTGCAAGCGCGTCTAAAGTGAAAAGATACATGTTTAAGGGAGCAGTCAAAATTGGTAAAAGTGACAGAAAAGTTGCATGTAGATAATCAATTAATATTTATATATATTTAATATCAAACAGTTTATATCTAATATGATTTTTGCATTTAGAAGGATGATTCATTATAGAGAGAAAAAGTTTGCACTCTTAAGAATTCGCAACAATGAAGATTTATATAAATAATATAACGTGAATGACCAAAACAGCGGACATAAAGAAGGATAAATAAAGCGTCATGCTTTACAGTGCATGAAATTCGCCGTCTGAAATATAAATAAATATAAATTTACTAAAGACCACACACCTCAAAAATTAATTAATTAGTTTTCCTAACTGATTAGAAACTATCAGGATCATTAATGATGATTTATTCACTTTAGAAAAGTCTCGCATTTTAAGAGAGAAAATGTTTTCAATTTTTAATTTAATACCTTGTCTTTACCTTATCATTGCAGTCCTCGGTACTTAATTACAGTTAATTGTCAGGAGCTAAAATGATGGTGACTATTGGACGATATTAATTTGATGTTTTCACGAGTAGGTCTCGATGATATCTCAAAAAACGTTTGCGGCAATTAGCCACAATTTCAAAGAACTCTTTACACTGCAAAAATCTAAGATCACTAGCCATGTGATTATCACTCTAGCGAAGACCAATTCTCCCCATGTATTTCAGGCGTGCTCAGGAGGATCGCGCCCAGTAAGCATAATGCGTGTGTTCTAGAGCGTATAAAATCTTGCTTGAAAAAGTAATGACCATCTAATGTTAATTCATAATTAAAATCAGAACTAAAATTTTTCACTTGTAATTGCCAATTTAAATTATCAGATTCAGATATCATTGGTTGCCTTTTCTGCTGTAGAAGGCCATGAGAGATCGATGGGTGAGGCAAATCGTCTGCAAAAAGTGGATAACGAAAGTATGCATGTATCCCATTTATTCCCATTCATTAAAAATGCTTTTTATCATAATTTCCTGTTATGGACTCTTCTATAGATGCGGCGGGAAAAGTGCTTATCCCAGCCTAAGAACATTCAATGAGGCCGTTTTTGTTGCTTTAGCTTGTTTCATACTTCTTGATTCATATAATAAAGACCATCCCTACATCCTCACTTAAAAAGACAAGACTTTTCCGACTGCGGTCGCGTGTGGTGAATGAAAGTATCTTAGGTCTGGTGGACTATAGGATAATATTTAGAACGATATTTTTCACTTGGTTACCAGAGTGTATAAAGAAAATCGCGTATCTACTATGTGGCTCAGTTCTCGTGTAGAGGTCCACCTCGTTAGATCCTTTAGACACGTTAAGGAAAAATAAGTGATTAAAATCAATGTGTACTAGAAATTCTATGTGATACGTTCTTAGGAAACAAAGAAGAACGTAGCAAGTGATTTTATGAGAACAATGTATTTTTATCATGTAAGTAATCGCAAACTTCGGCAACTTATAAAAATTTGGGGATGAAGTGATGTTTTTGTGATAGTGATGCAATCATAGTGGATGGATTATATAGACATGAGGATTCAACAAAGATTTTGTGTTGAACGACTTGAGTTTAATTTATACATTATTTTAACCGGTTACTAACATGTTTTGTCGGCCTTATGAATTATCTGAATGTAGTATGTGAAGGGCTTCTAAACGCTGGGCCTGGCAAAACATTTCATTCAAGATTTGTAGTTCACACCAAACAAATACTAAGTACTAAATACTAAATATCAAACACTAAATACATTTTCTCGTTGAAACATATAAAAAATTGTTAATAAATTTACTAGGGGGTCATTCATGAAATACGTGATACGTTTAGGGGGGGGGGGGGGGGGTCTGCCGAAGTATAATTCCCCCCCGGGCCCGAAGTTACTGAAGAATTTTTCATGTATTTTGTGAATGGCCTCTGAAGACGGGTTTGCCGTTTT
>JAAAKG020201656.1:0-23478 GCA_010014905.2 Druon quercuslanigerum
CGTTTCTGTAGAAAATTTAATAATATGGTAGAAAATTTAACAATTTGTAGCAAATGTAAGCATTTGGTCGAAAACTAATATATTTTTCATTAAAAAATTCACATTTTTTGTTTGTAAATTTAAATATTGGGATAAAAATGCGTTTCTGATATTTTAGACTAAAAATTAATATCTTTTAGTTCGAAATCATATATTTTGTTAAGGATTCGTATTTTTTTTTGTAGAAAATTAGTCCCCTTGGTTGAAAATTTAACTTTTTGGCGAAATATGGATTTATTTTGTTAAAAGTCGTCTCTTTTGATAGAGAAGAAATTGTTAGTTAGTAGAGATTCAAGTTTTTGGTTGAAAATTAATCTGTGGTAGTTAAGAAAACAAGTATTTTATTGAAATTTCCTATTTTTTAGTTAAATTTAACTACCTTGTATTAAAAATTAAATAATTTTTGTTGAAAGTTTTAGTGAATGATTTAGTTAAAAGTTTATTTATTTTGTTGAAATGGCACATTTTTCTGTTGAAAATTCAACTGTTTTGTATAGAAAATTAGTTTTTTTGTCTGGAAAATTCAACTATTTGGTAGAGAATTCAACTGTTTTGTAAAAAAATTAATTTTTAATTGAAAAACAATTTTTTGAATGAAAATTTTATTATTACATTTCTAGTTAAAAATCGATCTTGTTTGCAAATTCAACTATTTATTGGTTAAAAAAATATTTATTTTTTTGATTCGTCCTTTTTGTAGAAAATTAATTTTGTTGGTTGAAAATTTCATTAATTAGTTGATAATTCAACTGTTTTGTAGAAAGCTCAAATTTTTTGCTTCAAAACCCAAATTTCAAGCCAAACATACAAGTAAACCTGAATAGTGAATCTCCTAACATTGATTTTCAAAGATTTGACATTTTTCCAAAAGAATGTAAAACTACCGTGTTTTGAATATTATTTTTACTTTTAATATAAGTAATTCTACTTTGCACATGCTTTTCAATTAAATTAAATGTCTAATGGTGGAACAACATAATTTGTTTACAGAATTAAATATGTTTTTCGTGAAAAACTGGATGGTTAATCGCGGTGGAAGTGTGTTTTTGTTTTTTTTTCGTCACATTTTATTAATAATAATAATAAACTTGCTTAAATAATTAAAATTGTAGACTTTAATTTTTTGTTTAACAATAAGGGAAGAACACTAATTCTTCCCCCCCCCCTAATTGTTAGCCACCTTCTTTAATTTCTTAGATAATACATTTTTTTAGCATGTTTTGTTTCAAGTAATTTATTTCTACTGTCATTTTTACATATAAAGCATGTTTTAATTATTTAGTGCAATGAACGATATGTATCCAAAATAAAATAAATTCATTTCGGTTTTTGGCATGCCAGTAATAGAGCTAAGGTGCCAAGAATTGGTACTCTTAACCTATAGTTAAAAATTGATTACTCGACCAATAACAGTATACAATCATCACTAGTTTGGCATGATATGAAAAAAAGTCAAAAGAAGAATAACGTTTTTTTGAAAGCCCGACAAGATTATCATGACTAATTTTTGAATTTTTTCGAAAAGTTGAAAATTCAAATTTTGATCATACAAAAAATAACGAAAACTTAATATTACATTTTACAGCATTACAAATGAACTAAAATTGCGCGCCCTGAAAAGATCTAAAAGTTTGTTATGAATCACTTTTCGATAGGATGCATATTTTTTGTTTTTAGTCGTAAAAAAAAAGATTAAAAATAAAAAATTAAATTTTTGGGCAAACGGCACACGCTATGAAAAAAATAAATAATCAAACGTTGCTCTTGCAAAAAATAGCGAAAACTCATTCAAATTTGTCCAGGCACGAACTAAAATTAACATACTAAAGTTGTCCACCCCAAAAAGATCTATAAATTTGTTATTATTTATTTTTGGATAGGACGATTAGATTGTCTTTTATTCGTAAAAAATAAGATTAAAATTTTTAAAAGAAAATTGTGGAAAAACGACACAAGAGACGAACAAAATGAAAAGACAAAAGTTGTTTAACCAAAAAATATCTACAAGTTTGTTATAAACTACAATAACATTTTATTTACGAACATTTTTCGCCTAAATTACATCTTAATTAAATACAAACAAATTTAATTTATGGTAAGACGACACAAATTGCAATAACATGTTTAATAATGTTTTTTATTTTAATAGTGGAATACGCATTTTTTAATGATCAAAATAAGACAGTAAAAATAGTTTTGTTCCAGTACTAATGCATATCATGAACGGTAATAATATTAATTTATTGAAATGATATACATTTTTCAGTAAGTAATTATTAAAAAAGAGATTAGTACTTCATTTTGCAATATCTGAATAAATAGCCCCAAAGCGAGTTACAGAAATAAATATAATTTACATTTGATATAATAGAATTGAACATAATGTAGAAAAGTTCGCATTTTCCACGAAATTAAGTACGAAGCATAAGATACATCATGAGAATGTGTTCGTTAAAGCCGAAAGGGGCTTTAACGAAAGAGAATTCACAATAATAAAATAACTGTTGGCGATGCTTTGACCTTTAATTTTAAAAGGCTTCCACACAAATTTGGGACAAATAGAAAGACCGAGCGCGTAGCACGAGGTACGAATGCATCATCGAGCGCGCAGCGCGCGACCCAACAGTCGCGCGCTCAAGATTGCGAGCAAAGCGAGCCGCGCGTGTTTCGCGCTACGAGAATGTACCGGCCCAGCTAGCAGATTTTTTAATTTCCGTTAACGCTCCATATTAATTTTCTATACTATAAAATGAGACGCAATTTTGGAAGGCTGAAAGTCAAAATCAAATAACTCGTGCAAGCAGTATTTTTTCCGCATATTTATTTTAAGGCCGTGTCTCAGTTGATCGAAATTCGGTGAGTGTAAAACAAATATTAACGGCGAGGCTAGGGGAGCTGGAAAAGGGTAGCTAGGCTCACCGAAATTCGGTGAAAGTAGCATAAATATTTTCGGATATGCTAGATACTTTGCATTTTAATATATTTTCATTTCTTCTGTAAATATTTTTAAAGATTTTTGAATTTCTTATATATTTTTAATTTCCTTAATTGAAAGAAAAATGTTTAGAGTGCTTTGTAAAATTAGTTGCTTTTGAAAACCTTACTGTCTGAAATCTTCTACTTTTTGACAATCAGCTTTAAGGTATTAAACTTTTTTTTATTATTTTGATGGATTTCATCAGTAGAAAAAGGCGACGATTTTTAAGATAAAAAGATTTTATATTTTCTTTATCGACGACGCGAGATTCGAAAAAAGGTTTTGGAATATATATATAAATGATAAAACTTTTTACTGAAATTTAGACAATATTAACAAAATTTTACAGGTAACTAAAGATTTCTACATAAAAATACTATTTTCACCTTGTATATTCTAGTTTATTGTTATTCATTTTTTTGTGAAAATACGATTCTACTATGGACTTTATCAATCAAAGAAGTAATGTAGCAACCGCAAAGAAAAATCATGTTTCAAGTCATATTAAAGTGAATGTAAAAACCATTTCCGTAACATTACTTTCAGAATAAAGTTCAGAGACCAAACTGTTGTTCCCTCACATTGAATATGAAAGGTTGTTCCATTGGCTCTGATTTAAGTCAATTTACTTTGAATTGCAACAAAATTCACTTAAAATAATATATGTGCTAATTAACCAAATGTTTGTACATTATAGATTTTTAATTCGAATCAAGAAAAGTAAAACAGAAAAAAAGTTAACAACAGAGTGTTTTGTTTTAATCAGAAAAATCAATTCGATGTTAAGGCATTATAGAAGCAAAATCTCTCCTTGAAAGCGAATGTGGAAATTTGACCATTGCTGTTTGTTCTGAAGTTTGACACCAATTTCACAATTTACAGAAATAAAAATTTTCAAAAATTTAATTAATTTTGTTTATTACGCGAGGGGAGGGGGCGAATTATTAATATAATAAAACATGTAGTTAGAGTTCAGTAATTACAATAAAAGATTGTAATAATGGCATAAAAACTTTAATATCGGTATAATTAGATTAGAATTTTTATTTTTTCCATAATTCTGCAGAAAAATATCGATAAAAATATAGTCTGTTTGTAAAGCTGTAAATTGCAAACGAGTGGTCATGCGACATTCTAACAGATGCTAAAAATAATTTTTTTTTTTTTATTGATAAATAAGGAAATTGTTGAAACTCACTTTTTAAGATTTTTATTTTAAAGACTTTTTTGTACTTTAATTTTGAAGATTGACAATTGAAGATGAATTAATTTAGAATGTTTATAGTTTTTAAATTATGTAATTTTAAATGTTTTTTCAAATGTGTAGTTTAGCTTTTAATATTTACAATGAAAAATGCTTCAATTTTTAAAATTTGCATTTAAAGATTCTTCAATAATAAAGATCTATATATCAAAATTCTTAAATATTGATGATTCTGAAGATTAAAAGTCAAGAGTTTTCAATTTTAAATCTTTCGAATTGAAGAAAATTCACATGTAAATCATCAAAATTACCGATTGGTTTATTTTAAAACCTAAAACTTGCATAATTTTTTATTGTAAATTTTTAAAATTGAAAACTATTCAGTTTTAAAGATTTGCAAATCAAATTTATAAAGTTTTGAAAAGCAACAAACAAAAATTCTTTGATTTTGAAAATATACAGTTGACAATTATTTAATTGTCCAGATTTGTATTTTGCTGCTAATATATAAGTATAAGTATTTTAATCAACGCTTTTTTAAAAAGGTTTAATTTATAAGATCGACAATTGAAAATTGTTCAATTTGAACGATTTGCAATTTTTAAGCCTTACATGAACAGCTTACATTGAACAGCTCAGTTAAAAAATTTTTAACTTAAAATTTATGCGATTTGATATATTTTATTTGAAATTAAAAATTATTTAAGTATAAACAATAAAAATGATAGCGTTGATTTATTTGTGGATACTATTAGAACTTTTTACATATATATGTAGCACAGGTTGACTTACATAATAAAAAAATAGTAATTCATGTGTCATGGGTAGTAAGTAACTAAATTATATTTAATAAGACGTGACTGAAAATATTTGAAAAAATTACGTAACATGCGCGATGATGGAAGGTCGTCCATAACACTCTGTTACGCTTTTTGACATGGAGGAATAGGATGAACCAAAAATGCGTCTTTCGATTTTTATTATTCGATATCTCCCGATTTGTTCATTTCCAGGAAAAATAAATTCCGTATATTTTATTCAACGTTAACCAGAAAACAATAAATTTTTACATTTTTAAGGAGAATAAATTGTTTAAATAATTAACAAATATGTTAAATAAGAAGTGCTACTTTTGATACTTATCAGCCTTATATAATTTATCCCAAAAATAATAACTTGTCACGATTTACAGGGGAAAAACTGTTTAAATAATTCATAATTATTTTTAAAATAACTAGAAACTCGTTGTTGATGACTAATAATAATACACGTCGAAAATTTTTTAAAAATACCATCTTTAGCATGAATTTGATAGAAAACTGGTATTTTGCCTTTTTTGGGTTATTTTCCTGAAACAATTTAAGGAGTGTGGGGGGGAGGGGGTCGAAATTAAAAGTTCTTGGACGAAAATTATTTTTTGAATATTCCTTAAGAGGTGACTAAACTTTAATTAACAAAAAGTTTATCACAAGTAATTTTTTTTTTTCCCCCTATTTTTTCGAACAGCGAGCTTTTTCCACTCAAAACCCCATATTAATTTCTTAAGGCCGGGGGACGGGTTAATGTTAAAAAAATTACAGAATTTCTTCTTCCGAAAAACGAACAAATTAGAGAATTCATCACCAAAAATCGAATTTTTACAGGTAGAAATTTAAACCACCCTGCTCTAGAATTCGATTAATTTTATGAAAAATTACTCAGTTATTAAAATCAGCGTACTTCTGTATAGTTTATCTAATCACAATGTGGCAATGAAATAATTAGAGACGTCAAGTGCAGACTGCGAAAGATAAGGTCGTTTCGTCTAGCGGCTATCAACTTAGCCGGCGGGAATCTCGGATTGTCGGGCAGACAAATCGGGAATTTTCGGAAATCACCTGCTGACATAGGAAAATCTGTTGAGACGATGCATCAAGTTCATACCGCGATCGTCTGGCGGGGGGTCGTTATGCTGCACGCATGCGCTCTGTCTTTTGCGTTCTCGTCGGCAGCGGTCGACGCAGGCTCAGTCGTCCGCGACATTCGGCACGCGATACGATTGGATGCACGTCGGTAAAAGGACTGCGCGAAAAACCGGTGCCGGTACCACGCGTTTTTTCTCGAGACATGTCCACAGTCACCTGCAACAGTTCCTTTAAGTTTCAAAACTCACCCCCAAAGCACACGGATACAAGATTGCAATTTGAAGCGAGTCATTCAAAAAGAAGACATCTAAATATGTCAAAAATAAATTATTAAAATAATTTCATGTCTGATATTAAGAAAAGGGTAGAAAATTCAAATCTGCTGAAAATCAGCCTTGGCGAAAAAAGTCGCTCGGCGCGACCGCGCTGGTTGCATTGAACCATAAACTTAAACTGCTTCTTCTTTTCCTCGTGAGTTCTTTCCATTCGGCACGTGGATCGTCAAACACGTGTTCGATCAAAGTTCCCGCGGTAATTTTTAATACATTTCTTTAATTTCGATTGTATTTGAGTGAGTTTGGAATAAAAAAGTGAGAAGTGTTTTTATAAAAAAAGGTGGCTTAAATGATCCGATCATTGATATTAAATGATCGAAATAAGTGTCACTTATTTGTGAGAAAACCCCTTGCCTTCACCATGTTCTCCTGAAAGGTGGTTTCGAATTAGTGTTCACAGGTGGTAACAGCGGTATCACGAATTTTGGAACGTTCAAACAAAGGATAGCAAGGGCTGGGATGATGTAACTGTGCGAATTAAAGTTCGTCAAGGCTAAGCTGACGAAGATGTCAAGAGAATCGAGGGTGGTTTTGCTACCAATGTTGGTTTTTTTAGCCCTGGGAGTCCTAGTGGTCGAATGTAGGCATCATCAGGACAGTTCTGAGGTGGTGCATCGTCACAGGCACAGGCATGAACCATCATCGCGATGGCATCACAAGTACCCACCAAGAAGATCCTCCTCGTCCTCCTCCTGGAACGAGAATGAGAATGAAGACTACAAGGATGTAGAAGATGAGTCCGAGGAAGACTATGGTCTGGACACTTACGGTAGAAGCTTCTCGTCCAACAAGGCCCACCGGGGTAGGATCGATTCCCGGCATTCTAGGCCCTATTACCGTAGTACTCACCACGGTATCAAATATGCCGAGAGGCGTAGGAATTCCCGCTATGGTGGTACCAGGGAAAGGAATCACAGAATTCGTCCTAGCAGAGACAGGACGTATCGCAAGGGACACTCCTTGGATTATGATGATGATGAGGAAGTAGACTACTATAACGATTATGACAAATATAATCATTATGACGATGATCAGGATTATCTGAATGATAACGAGGAGTACTACAATAGAAGAAATGTTCGCAAGCACAGACTTGATGATTATGAGAGTCAAGATTCCATGGAACAGAGAGCTCATCAGGATTCGAGGCGGGACTGGAAGTCGAAAAACTCGATTCGTAAGGACGAGGGCAGAGATCGTAGGCGAAAATTCGGCACCAGTTATCGAGTTGTCTCGAAGAACAGGTTCCACGAGGATTCTGATGAGGATGACGTCGATGAGGAATTAACAGGAAATGGTAGAAGAAAGGTCTTTAAAGAAAACGGTACTGGCTTGTTCGATTATGATGACGATCTAGATGATTTCTTTGATGAAGAAGAGAAAGATGACAATGAAGAAACAAGATCTTCTAAGGACTATGAAAAAGAAGAGAAATCAGGAAATGATGACAGCGACGAGCTGGATAATGATTTTTATAAAAACGACGTTAAGCCTCCCCTGAAAACTTATGATGATATTATCAGAAGATTGATGTCTGAGGATCCAATAACCCCGAAGCCAACGGTTCGACGAGATTATAGAAATATAGAGATTGGAAAGTACCTAAAGCGTGACGCCTATGGTAACTTGAAATATGAACCAAAAAACCTTTCAAGAACTGACCTTGACCCTGTAACCATGACATCCTTTGCTGCAACCACTACAAAATCTTTAATTGATAAGATGGAATCAAATCCTCAGAAAGTATCCATTGTGGTAGAATTTTCCGATAATAAGAAGAACGTTGAAAATAAGAAACAAGTTATTCCAGAAGTTGTGGGTGCTCAGGTGAAAATGAAAAGTTTGGAACAGGAGTATGAGTACACGGATAACGAACAGGATGATGAACCCAGCGCGCAGGCAGACAGCAATAATACGGTGAGCACAACTTTGAGTTTTTTTGATACAGCTTATTAAAATTTGTTTATCAGTGGCATAAATATTCAATGTGGCGGAACCAGAAATCGGGGTAACGCCCCCCCCCCCCAATTGTTTTATTTCCCTACCCTTTTTTCTGCTGCACTGGGAAATGAAGAAAAAAATTTTTATTAAATTAATATTTCTTAGTGCTGACATTATCTTTGACTCTGAGTAACATCATATTGTCCCCCCTGATTGGAAATGCTTTATGAATGATTTTCGAGTTATTACCTTTGCTCTTTGCATTAATATGGTACATTTTTAAAAAGGTGATACACAATTTAAAAATTATTAACTTGTGACGATTTTGTTTAACAATCCTAAGAATGCTTCAATTTTAAAGGAAGTTTGTAATTATTTAATTTTTAACGGTTCAATTAAGCTGGAACTCATTATTTTTAAGCTTCTAATTATAAATCATATGATTATCAAAGTTTTTAAAATGATTAAATTTTGAAGATTTACAATATTTCAAATTCTTCAATTTTAATATTAAATGTCATTTAAAATTCTGCGAAACCTGCTGATACTTCCTGAAATCCAGGGAAAATTATTTTAACACCTTGAGAGCTTTTAAAATCCATTAAAATTATTGAGAACTTTGGAAATCTAATTAAAATCTTTAAAATACTCTAAAAACCTCTTGAAATCTTTTAAAATACCCTAAAACCATATCGGTCCTATAAAATCATTAGAAATTTTTTCCAATTTTTTGAATCTCTTGAATTTTTCTTGGAATCCACAGAAATACCCTAAAATATTTGAAAAACTTTGAAATCTTTTAAAATAACTTGGTATTTTTAACTGTGCTTAGAAATTCCTTGGAATCTTTAAAATACCCTAAAAGCATTAAAGTCCATTAAAATTCCTTCGAATTTTTGAAATCTATTGGAATTATTTGAAAATCTTTCAAATTTTCGAAATATTTTCTAATCCCTCAGTTTTTGTGAATAAATTCTTAGAAATCGATTAAAATATTATAAAATCTGTTAAAATTTTGTGAAAATAGATGAAATCTGATGACATTCCTTGAAATCTCTTGAAACATTGATAAATTTTAGAAATTCTATGTAATTTCTTCAGAATCTTTTTCAATGTTCTAAAATCTTCTACATCCTATGAAATCATTTTAAATCTTTCGAAATTCAAGCAAATTCTTGAAAACCGTGTACTAACCGAAATATTTGAAATTACCCGTAAATACTTATATTTTTTATATCTATTGCTATCCGCTAAAAATCGCCGAAAATCATCTCACGAATGCCCCTTGCAATCTGTAAAATTCTCTGAAGTCCCTTGAAATCATTAAAGATGCCCTAAACGCTTTTAAATCTTGGAAATCCATTTCAAATTTCTTAATTCTTATATGAAAATTTGTTTGGTATCCCTTGAAATATTATTAAATGACATCAAATCTTTTAAGGTCTTTAAAATCCAATAAACGCTCTTGAAAAACCCTGCAATTTCATGTATTCTCATGATATTTCTCGAAATTCTAAAAATTTTATTCAAATACCGTGATAGCTTTTAAAATACCTTGAAATCATTGAAATCCCTTGGAATCTTTAAAAATATCCTAAAACCTTATAGGTCCTACAAGATGCTTTTAAAGCTTTCGAAGTTCTAACAAATGATTTAAAGCCGCATAAAATTTGTTTGAATTCCCTAAAGTCATTAAAATCCTGAAAAAATTTTTAATCTCTTAAAAATTCCTTGTAATTCTTGGAAATGATTTAAAGTATTTTAAATCCTTTTAACTCCATTAAAGTCATTTGAAACCCCTCAATTTTTCTAAATAAACTCTTTAAAATACATTAAAATATTATAAAATCTGTTGAAATCCCATGAAATTGCATGAAAATTCATCCTGTGACCTTAAAAATCCTTTCAAATATTTTTAAATCTTGGAAAACCTCTGAAATCCTTTGGAATCTTTTGCAATATCCTAACATCTTATAAATCTTATGAAATCATGTTGAACCTATTGAAATGCAAGGAAATTTTTAAATCACATATTAACCAAAATATTTTAAATTATCTTTAAGGCTTGAGAATTTTTATATATTTATTGAAATTAAAAGTCACTTGAAATCATCTGATAGAAATCCCTTGAAATCTTCAATGCTATTTGAAGCCCCGTGAAATCATTAATTTAATTCTTGCACAATCCCTTGGATGCACTCTTGGATGCACTCTCGCACTGCGCCTGGATTACTTTCAACATTATGAAGATTAGAAAATCTCATGTCGACAAAACTTGTAGAATCTCAAGAAATCATATCGTTATGATAATAATTTTTATCATCAAGATGCAAAATGAATAATTGTGATATTTTAATTCGCCCCCGTCTCGGTTTAATATTATTTTATAGAAATATCTAAAGGTTTGCTTTCAAAAAATATGAAAATATGCTATAATAAGGAGAACAGGAGCATAATCCTATGGATTTATCAATATCAGAGGCGAGTCGCTAATCGGTTGACAGCTGCAATCGGACTAAATCTGATTTATGACACCCGCAATCTTTCGATCTGTGGAATTGGGTATCTGTGGATGGTAAATTCTCGCGACCTTGACAATACGCCCCACGATTTAATGTCTATAAATTGGAATGTCAGCTACCTGGTCGACACTTATCACTTATAGAAGAAAATTCATATCGATAAAAAACTGTCGTCTCTGATACGTACCCTGTCTTCTACTAAAAATGAGATAATCCTATAAAGTATATAAAGTATTGGTTCATAAAATAAACTAGAGCTTACAATATATCAGCTCGTACCAATTTTATGAGAATTTACACGACCTGCGAATTGTACTTACGATTTTTGCGTGAAGAACCGAAGAGTCATAACATTTTTCCATACGACGTTTTATTTTTATATTTAAATATTACGTTTTTAATTATACTAAAATGTTAATACAGGATTGATATGAAATCCCAATTTCAAAATGCTCTGAATTTTCTTGACCAATTTATTTTTTTCCTGATCGGTATAAATTTTTCTTTCTGGGATAAAAACAATCTTACATCTAAATAATTAATAATGTGAAAGCAACAAAATGTTTCTAATAATATATTAAACAATAAAATAGTTGCATTTATTTAACAGAAATTAATGTATAGACACCAATTATTTTACCTTATTAAACTCAATATGAAATGATTACGATGTTCAATCAAAACATATTGCATTTTCAACGAAATAGCTGAAGTGAAACCAAAAAAGATTAATTTTGTAACTAAAAGAGATAGATTTTCAAAAGGGCTTACAGCTTAAAAGACGATTTTTTTAACAGTTGACTTCTGGACCCGAAAAGATGAATTTTCAACAGAAAACTTAATTTTTAACCAAAAAGGATGATTTTTGAACCAAATAGTGAAATTATCCACAACGAAAAATATTAAATCCAGACCTAACATTTTCATTTACAACCAAATTGTTGAACTTTTGAAAAAAGACGAATTTTGAATAAAGTAGTAAAATCTTCAACCAAAAAAATTAATGTTTAACAAAGTGGTCGAAGCTTCAACCAAACAGTCTTTTTTACCAAAACGATGAATTTTTAACACAGTGGTTAAATTTCCACAAAATTACCCACTATTCAATAAAATAGGAGCATTTTGAACTAAAAGATATGACTTCTGAATCCTAAATATAATAGAAGATTTTTCAATGAACGAGAATTAACTTTCAATGAAAAATATATGGATTTTCTTTTTGGGTTCAATTAATTTAGTTCAAATTTAACAAGAAAGTAGATTTTTCAAGATTTTTTGACTTAAAAATCCAACTATTTTTTTTAAGTAAACGTTGAAGCTTTAATCCAACAGGACGAATTTCCTTATCACAAAGACGATTTTTTAACAGACCGGTTACATTTTTTCCCAAAAAGATAATTCTTTCACAAAATAGATGAAGCATCAGCATACAAAGATGTATTTTCAATTAAATATTTGAATTATCAACTAAAAAAGATAAAATGACAACCTAATAATTACATTTTTAAATAAGAACTATATATTTTTCACAAAAAATGGTATAGGCACATTTTAGTTTTACAAAATTATTTATAAAAAAACGAATTTTCAAAAAAATAGTTAACTTGTCAACCAAGGATATGAAAATTTAACTAAAATAATGAATCTTTGATATGAATTGATATGAATTTTCAATAAAAGCTTGCAGTTAAGCAGTTAACTTAAATTTGCAATTTAAGAAATTCGTTTTCAAATGAAGCTTCAGCGTGTATAAGAGCGTAACCCACTTTTTTCAAATTTTACAGGACGTCAGAAAAAATTTTGCACTGTTGGGATAGGACCGCTACTTTTAAAGCTCGATAAAAACTGGAATAAATATTGTTAGAAATCAAAACAATCACTTTTCGTGTGGTCTTCTTTTTAGGAGAATTCAAGTTAGAAAAAAAACGATTTTGCAAAAATGGTGGGTTAGGCCCTTTGGCACTCTGGCGCTTGAAAATAATTTTCTGCCGAAAAAGACAAATCTGGAACAAAATACATGATTTTCAACATAAAGTTCTCAACCAAGATATATGAATTCACAATAAATAATTTAATAGATTCATTTTCAAACAAAAAATATGGCTTTTCAACGAAAAATGTAATATATGAATCTTTAAATAAAAGCAATAAATTTTAGGCAAAAAAAAAACAACAAATTTTCAACAAAATTGTTAAATCCTCAGTCAATTAAATGACTTATTAAGCAAAGTAGTTCCACTTTTAATGAATAAATTTTGAACTAAAAATATAATAGTGAACTTTAAAATATTTAAAAATTAACTTTCAGCGAAAAATAGTTTGGTTATCTTATTGGGTTCTATTAATTCAATTTGGATTCAAGTGAAATAGCGAGGGAGAAAAGGAGGAATTCTTTTTAAAAAAAGGAAACAGAAGGGAATCGACAAAAGAGTGCGTATTCTGGGAAATAGTCATACAAAACTTTAAAAACTTTAGTTAATCGCAAATTCCCTGCTTCTTTCAGGTTTTCCCTGATATTTCCTTACCAATTTTAAATTCCCTGGTTTTCCGTGACTTTCCAGACTTCCCTGGCCTGTAGCAACTCTCTAATTTCTATCTTGTCAATTTTTTTTAAGAGTAGCTGGCAAAAAATTGCTCAGTACTTTAACGAGTCGAATATTTTCCCAAAAGAATAAATTATTGCTTGTAGAAAATAACTCTGGGAATTGAGACATTTTCTTCTACCGTCAAATGCAAGAATTTCTTTAATGCTGGAATTGAACCCTTTCTTATTAAGTCCTTTCCATGCAGAGCAGAATATATTTTGCATAATGCAGCCGCTGCTATTGATGTTGGAAAATAGTATCTGTGCTTTGTGAGTACCTAGATCTCACACGAAGGTTTGCGTGAGTCGATCAAAGTGATGCTTGACTTGCCAACGAGACCAAGTTGAATCAACCTTGAAAAGGCAGATTGCGATCCGAGATAGACCCGTACTAGGATCCTTCCTAACGCTAGCAGTACTCGATTGTTCCGGAGCCGAAGCTCTATACCACCCTGAACCATAGAGATAATACTTAACTCTATGCCCTGAACTCCTGTACACGCAACCTTTGTGATCAGTGACTTGGATTAAAGTTGACTTTTCTAAAAAAATTATATGTTGGATCTGAAATACATTCTAAGCATTCATAGAAAAGGAGAAACGTAAGTCTGCCACGTGCAGAAAGAAGAACCTTATCTTTACTAAAAACCAAGTTAAATCCACTGATCTTCCAAGTACGTATTTGGACAACACGACAGTTCAATAAAGGTTAAAATTCTAGACAACTAAATATGACTATAATTGATGGTTACTAGTACCAATTCTTCAAGATAAAAATTGAATATACTGTCCTTCAAACTGTTCTTAAGATAATGTGCAATTTAAAAGTTATTGATTTTGTTAAATAAGAAAGTTATCAATTTTTTGGGCAATTAGTATCAAAATAACGTTAGACAATTTTCAAACGCTTCGTTTATCGAGGGAATTTTGAGTAAGCTCAAGCTTCCAGCATTAAAAATGCTCAGTAGAATGTAATTAAATTTTCTGAAAAGTTTTACCCTAATTGAATTATTCGTTATCAAAATAGGTGCATTCTATTAACATTGATCGAGTGCGTGATAGGTGACAATTTCGGAATCTCGACATGCTCGACCACAGTCCTCGTCTCTGGACTGAAATTATTTTAGTCTATTTATTTGTTTACACTATTAAGTTAACATTTGAACATCCAACCGCAAGCAATTATTTTTTGTTAGGGCAACATCATTAAATATTTATATCTTACATTATATATACGTAATTACAGGCTGATTACAAACATTCAGATAAGTATATCTCACAACACAAATTTTAAAACGAAATAATAATTTTTAAAACGAAAAAATTAATTTTCTACTAAAAGAGATGAGTTTTTTAACTGAAGTTATGAATTTTCAACAAAAAAGTTTATTTTCAACCAAAAAGTTTAATTATCTACCAATAACTTTTTTTTTCTTGACAATTTTGTAGAACTTCATTTTACTGGTTTTGATTTAAACTAAACTTGTTAGTAATTATACTACTAATGAGATAAAAATTGTTTAGAAAATATTGACTACTTTTTGTAAAAACATCATGAATAGAGTTCGTAAACAATCTTATAAAGATCATAATAAACCGACACAGTATTATAGAGATTAAATAAACACTACGGCTAATTTCTGAAGATAAAATAAAATTGAAAACTTAGATCAACTATTTCCAAATAACTATTTACGTCTTAAACTATTCTTTCTGCACTAAATTTATATTTCGTATCCAAAATTTGTTATACTTAGCAATGTGGCTACGTTTTTTGATTTCATAAGTCAAGTTAAAGATTGAGTAATGTGCTTGTCGACTTTATACTGAAAACAACCTTACTATTTTAAATTTATTACTCAATTTTTATCTTTTTTATGAAAGTGTACGTACAAATACCTTGTTTTTCTTTACCTTGCTAATATTATTAGCCCTATTTTCTTTGTTTCTATTTATTTTTCTACCTCCAGTTAGAGTTTCTAGCAAACTCAGCATTTATTTTTTTAGTTATTTATGTTCAATATTTATAGATTCATTTGCTTCGGAACCAAATACAATGTTCTCTAAATTTTAAGAGATGTGTAATACTTGTGTAATACAACATAGTTGTATTCTAACGGGCTAAATAGCGCGGTTCAAACGGGCTCCGAAGTTATCGCCCCCTCACGTGCTCGGTCAATGCTATTTGAATGATCCTATTTTGTTAACGAATAATTCAATTAGGGTAAAACTTTTCAGAAAACTTAATTATTCCCAACCAAGCATTTCTTTTGCTGGAAGCTTGAGCTTACTCAAAATTCCCTCGATAAACGAAGCGGTTGAAAATTGTCTAACGTTATTTTAATACTGATTGCCAAAAAAATTCAAATCTTTCTTATTTAACAAAATTAATCAATTTTAAATTGCACATTTTCATAAGAACAGTTTGAAATACAGGGTATTAAATTTTTATCTTAAAATATAAAGAACTTTGTCTTTCGGAACGAGTTGAAGTGAAAATATTTCGTAAATTTGCTGGTCTGAAAAATGAAGTTTTTTTGATTTTTTACAGAAACGGTAAAAGATACATCTTTTTTGCAAAAGAAAAAAGATGCGCCATGAAATTTTCTACAAAGTGATGTGTTGAACAGTTAAATTTTAGAAAACTGATTTTCAAGTCATCAGGGGCCAACACGAGCGGCCAGAAGTGGCGCCTATAGGCCTATAGGCAAATCTTATGCGTGGTTAAAGAATCCGTAGTCTCAATTAAGAATTATCATGTCCCTTTAAAGAATAATATAAAGAGATCTAACTTATGTTAACGGTATAGGCTAGAGTTTAAACATCACTATAAAATTTAAAAACTATTGCTAAAAAATAGTAATAAATAGCTTCACGATTAATTCTTATATATATATATATTCGGATATAATTATAATTAATCGGTATTTGTAAGTTACAATGCTTATAATACAATTAAAATTTCGCGAGCAATGGGGGGGGGGGGGGCGAAGGCATAAACCTCTGAAACGACTTTTGAATACGCGCTTATGCTCATTTGTCGTTTATTCGCTTAAATTCGAACTGACTTGATAGAACGCGATAAGAAAACGCAAATAATTTGTTAAAAATAATTACGTTTTACTTAAGATGTATTCATTCAAAATTAATCTCTTTTAGTCATAAATTCTGTTATTTGCTTGAGGATTGAACTATTTTTTGAAACTGTAATGTTTTATCGTTCAAAATTAATTTTTCGATTTTTGCTAAGAATATTGATCGTTTTTAGTTGAAGATTCAACAATTTTGTTAGAAATTTATGTACTTTGATGTAAATTCGACTTTTTTGGTACAAAATTATTCTTCTTAATTGAAAGTTGAACTGCTTTGCTAAATATGTTCAGAATTCCTTTTTTTGCTTCTTTTGAAAATCATTTTTTTTTAATTCAAATTTGATTGTTCCATTTTCGTTGAAAATTGATCGTTTTCAGCTTAAAATTTAACTTTTAAGTTAAAAAATTATCTTTATTGTTGAAAACTCATATTTTCAGGATAAATATTCGATTTTTTCTCAGAGAATTCAACTATTCAAATAATCGTATTTTTTAGCCAAAAATAATTTTTAAATTAAAAATTCAACTATTTTAGTTGAAGACTAATTTTATTGTCTTTCCTTAAAAATTTAATTTTTTGTTAAAAATTCATATTGACTGGTGGAATATTAAACTGTTTTGTAGAAAATTCGCCTTTTTAGCTTGAACTTTCAACAATTTTGTTGACTTTCTTTCTTGCTTTACTGAAAAATCTATCCTCTATCCTTAAAATTCATCTACTGTGTTGAAAATTTGTATTTTTAGCTTGAAAATTAATTAAGTTGTAAATGCATCTGTTTTATTGATCATTAATTTTTTTAATTTCAACTAGTTGGTCCAAAGTTCATCTTTGTAGGTCGATAATGCATGCTTGTGATTACAAATTCAACTATTTTTCTGATAATTTAATTATTTCGTTGAAAATTCATCTATTTTGTTAAATAGCCCAATTTTTGGTTTCGAAAATTCAACTTCTTTGTTGAAAATGAATGTTTTTTTCTACAAAATTTAACTGCCTTATTGAAAGATTTTACTGTTAGGTACAGCATATCTTACCGCTCAGAGTCGGTTATGCATTTTGGCGAGTTTACTTAGTTTTGCCATTGTCATTTGAAATTACTTCTTTCTCTTATGCACTTACCTTAGTACATTTACCTACCGGAAAATTAACATTTGTAAATAATGCAGAAATTCATTTACCAAATATTGCAACGGTACAATAATAACTTTTAAAAAATAAGCATTGTATCGTCCACTTATTTGCATAAGCGCACAAGCCACTAAAATAAAATTTTACATGAGAGGTAAAAAGAACTTGCAAAAATACATATTTGAAGAAGATAAAAAATCTTTTATGTACAGAATTTACATGAAAGAGCTTAATAATACTAGCTATTCGAGAAATTCGGGAATTCTCCGGAAATTTTTTGCATCTTGAAAAATACGGGGAAATTACCAGAATTCAGGAAAAGATCCGGCAAATATGTGGGCCTAAATTTAAATAATTTTTAAAAATAATTATTAATTTTAATTAAATTGTAATAATTATTAAATTATAGAATTCCATAACAAAAGCATGCAACGTGTTAAATGTCATCGATTTATTATCAACCAATCAGCAAATAGGAAAACTTTGATATTTAGTGACCCAAACATTGAGCAGGGAATAAATTTACCTTCTAATGTCATCATAAAAGTCACACTCAGAGACATTTCTTGTGCTTCTTTTCGTGCATTCTTAACGCTATTTTTATCGAGAAGTTTGCTGTTTATAAACAAGGTCCATTTGAAGAAAAGAGTTTTTTCTAGTAAATTTCCGAGAATATTTTCGCCCTTAGTTTTTACTATTTCGTTGAAAAATTATTGTGAATTAAAATACATTTTTAATTTTTAACTGTTATAAGTTGAAACTTCTGGTTAAAAAGTGTAAATCCACGCTAATTTTTTTAATGCTCTTAATTGAAGAATAAATCAATAAATTTTTGAATGTTGAAAATTATGCAGATAATTTTAAAGCTATTTTAAAAGAGAAATCATAAAAATAAGCGTTTTTTAATTTAGTTTAAAACTGATAACTTTTCACATGAGGCATTTCAAATGATTAATTGCTCAATTGATAGAACCATTTGATTCACAAATTAATACTTACAAAAAATAAAGCAATTAAAATTCTAGCGTCCAAAGCTTAAATTTAGCACTCAAATTTTAATGATTCAAATTATTGAGTTTTAAATATTGGATTTATTCTCATTTCAAATAAAGAGTTAAATATTGCTAGATGTAAAAGAAATTTCCTTTTTTTAAATTTGAAAATTTCAAATTAAAATTGTTAAAAATGGATTATTTCAAGCTGAAAAATATTGGAACAGGATTTATAATTTAACAAAAGTATTTGATTATGAATTCATTAATTTTAACTTATTCGTTTTTGTTTAATTTTAATTTCTCGAACGCCACTTTACTTTAAAAGACCACGCTTTAATTTATATTTAGAGTTGATCAGCTTCAAACTTTTTGTATAAAAATGTTATATTTTAAAAGCTTTTAGTTGTTTTGGAATTTTTTAAGTCTTCGAACCTGCATTTTAAAATTTCTAAGATTGAAAATTCAAAATAAAACATTTTTTTAACTAATTTGCAGAATGACGCAATGCAAATTGAATGATTTCATAAATGAAAAAGTATAAAGCTGAACTTAACATTAAATAAAAGTTGACATCTAACTTATTTATAATTGCTTTTATATATTATGTGATATGGAATTTATATTTGAAGCCAATGAATAGATTTTTCTTCTAAAAGTGTGTAAAATGCATGGTCAAAAAATACATTCTCTGCCATTTCCCTGTTTCTTTCCGGCCTCAAATAATTTCTGGTCATTTTTCGGCTACCATCTTTTAAAATTATTTCTTTTAGGGTGAAAAATTAAAAATTTATATTAGTATTGATTTAAGTAATTTTTATACTATTCTTAATTAACGCCTGTGAGTTGGGAGTTGTTCCAATAAATTAAAAAATGTTGGTTATACTTTTGGTATGTTTCGTTTTGAGTGATCACCAAATTAAGGTGTAAATGTTTATATTACAAATTTTTTTACTCGTTTTAGAAAAGTAACTTAATGAAAGAAATATTAGATTAATTCAAAATTTAATAGCGCAATCAACTTTGTTCGGTACCATTTGTCCAGTATTCACTACCGGCAACAAGGATGGGATTACCTAATTTTTGTTATTTGCATAAAATCATTTAATTTTCTTTATAAAATTAATGACTTATTTTGCTATAAATAGGATGAAAGATATAAAATTTTTGCGTTATTTGGATATCAGGTTGAAGCCTTTTTGGACCACCTTTTTAGAAATATTTCGAAAAACAGTCTAAATAACACAATTTTCTTAGAATTATTTTAAGCATAAGATTTCATAGAATATAACCATTGTTTTGACAAAACTGTGCCCAATTTTTCTTGGTTTCTACCAAGATCTGAACTTGAAACAAACAAGCCGTAATAATTTAAAATTGTGCAATTAATTATAAATCTATTGTGTATGCTTTTACATCCTCGCCTTACAAGCCTGAAAAAGTGCGTCTTGCCTATATTTCACATTGCAGCTTAAAATTAATAAATGTCTCATTTTTGTGATCAAAATGATGTTTTGACTTCCCATCGTAAGCTATTTTTTTCAATCAGGAAATATTTTTGGTCAAATCATGCGGATCCTGATAAAAGATTATTAATTTTGTACAATTGTCTAGTATATGTTTGAATACATTTTCTAGCTAATAATGAGGTGCGAAATTGAGACACACATACAGGTATTACAAAATAAAACCAGGAAAAGAGTTAATTCTGAGCTAAAAATCCGGGATTTTGTCGGGGATTTAACAAAAAAAGGTCTGATAAGCCGGCAGGACCACATTGCAAAAATAGACTAAAAACCTATAGGGAATTTATGGCTCATTCAGGGCTAATTATATGCCCTATTGACAAATGTAATGCTCTTCATTTAAACAAGAAAAACTGGTGATCATATGCTAGCTTAACGTTAAGCTAGCAGGACCACACATAGAGAAAAATAAATTTCTTTGGTCTATAATTTATTTTGCTCATTTAGTGCTCACTTAATGCCCTATTGTCAAATTTAATTCTCGCTTAAGCGAGCAAGACCACCCCGAGAAAAAAACGACTGAGGCATTATTTCTTTGCACAATAATTTAGGGCTCATTTAGGACTTATTTAATGCCCTATTCCTAAATTTGTTGCTACGAATTTTAAAAAAAAACCTGTAGTTATGCTATTTTAACTTTAACCTAGCAAGACCACCCATAGGAAAAAATGAATTGGACAATATTTCTTTGCACTATAATGTAGGGCTCATTTAGGGCTCATTTAATGCCCTATCACCAAATTTAATGCTCCAAATTTTTCAGAATCCTGTAGTTCTGCTAGTTTAACTCAGAAGTTTAGCTCTCAAAATATGTATCACAGGAGTTTTAAATCTTTGTCCTAGTTAGTAATAATTACCTTCTATCATCAACTCATCATGAAATTAACAATAATATCAACTGCAAAGAATTATTATTGAGGATCCATGTAGCATTTTTTTAAACTTCTACATGGATTTACTAACAATAAATTCTCTATGACAAGGAAATATACTATATCTACAGTTAGTTTTATTGTTAAATTATCTTTTTTTATGAAATAATAATTTAAAATTTTAGATTTTCAGAAGCTTTAATTTATTTTTCGATTACAAATTGTCACATTTTTATCACTTGTAATTCAAATTTCTTCAAATTCAAAACATTTCAATTTTTAAGTACTGTAAACTGGAGTTAAGCGATGCATATGTGGGAGGCCGTATGCTTAATTCTGCATTTAGAACGTGATATTTTTTCTTCTTGGTTACGGAACTGAAGTTTTACTTTGCTTAGTTGCAAGTCTCTATATATTTTACCTAGAAGATGCAATATATCGCATTCAGAAGGTCTCCGCTTAACCCTGGTTAACGGTAATTAGTTTTCAATACTTTAAATTCAAACTGATACAATTTTAACTCCTTTCTAATTAAATTGTCCAATTATATAGTTTTGAACACTTTCATTAGAAACTTAACTAGTTCAATTTGTTTTTATTCCAATGAAAATGTTTTCCTTTTTTAAAAATGTAGCCTAATCCAAAACAATTTTAATTGGAACGTTTTTAATTCAAACTCTTTTAATACACTTATATTTCGAAATTACTAATTATTGTTTCAAAAAATTTTTAATTCCAATAATTAAAAGTCGGTTTAATAATGGAGTTTTAAATTGTTTATATTTCTAATGTTAGTAAATGAAAAACAAATCGTGAACATCCACCTCGTGCGCCTGCATATATTGCTAGTAGGTATGTAATGAAGCACGAATCTGTATTTTCTTTTTTTAGACCCAAAAATATCCTTATCTTAGTTATCATACGACTCACAGTCAAAAGATTTCTTTCAAAAAGGTTTGCTTATGCTTTTCGACTTTTGCAACTGAGTGCATGTTAAAACAGTGTGAGTTTCGCAAGGAAAGTATATTATTTTCTGAATCGGAAGAAATCTCGAATTTTTAGCAGAACCACAGGTTTAAAAAAATGCGAAGTATGAAATTTGGCAATGGGACACTAGATGATCCCTAAATAACCTCTATAAATGTACCCTAAAATATAGTGCAAAGAAATATTGTCCAAGTCATTTTTTTCTATGTGCGGTCCTACTAGCTTAATGTTAAGACAGCAGAAACACAGGTTTTTTAAAAATGCGGAACATCAATTTTAATAATAGGGCATTAAACGAGCCCTAAATTAAGTGCAAAAAATTTTTTCCCAAGGCATTTTTTTCTATGAGTGCTCCTGCTAGCTTAACGTTAATATAGCAGAACCAAAGGGTTAAAAAAATACGGAGCATCAAATTTGGCAATGGAACATTGAACGAGCCCTAAATGAGCCTTAAATTATAGTGCAAAGAAATTTCTTCCAAGACATTTTTTCTATGGGTGGTCCTGCTAGGTTAAGGTTAAGATAGCAGAACTACAGTTTTTTGAAAATGTGTAGCAACAAATTTGGCAATAGGGTATTAAACGAGCCCTAAATGAGCGCTAAATTATAGTGCAAAGAAATTTTGTCCAAGTCATTTTTTTCTATGTGCGGTCCTAACTAACTTAACTAAAAGCTAACAGAACTACAGGTTTAAAAAAAAATACGGAGCATCAAATTTGGCAATAGGACATTGAATGAGCAATAAATGAGCCCTAAATTACAGTGAAAAGAAATATGGTCCAAGTCATTTTTTCCTATGGGTGGTCTTGCTAGGTTAAGGCTAAGATAGTAGAACTTCAGGGTGTTTTTTAAATGTGTAGCAACAAATTTGGGAATAGGGTATTAAATGAGCCCTAAATGAACCGTAAATTATAGTGCAAAGAAATTTTGTGCAGGCCATTTTTTTCTATGTGCGGTCCTACTAGCCTAATGTTAAGATAGCAGAAACACATATTTTTGAAAAATGCGGAACCTCAAATTCGACAATAGGGCAATAAATGAGCTCTAAATTATAGTACAAAGAAATTTTTTCCAAGAAATTTTTTCTATGTCTCTGAAAGCGTTTTTAACCCCGCCTGCCTCATATTGCATTTCTCCTTTGCTATTTCTCATGTTTACAAATTGTGTACTTTTATTTCCCTTCATTGCTTTATAAAGTAGTTTCTTGCTTCCTTTAAAGTCTTTTTGTATTTTCTCCTCTTCTTCTGCTCTAATTTTATCTTTACTTTCTTTATTTAATCACTTGAGCATCAATCATTTAAGGGTACCCCCCTCATTCTCGATTTCTAATTTTTGCGATTTTCAATGGGCTGTAAATGAACAAAAATCGACTTC